>JAQQSZ010007334.1:0-13338 GCA_028646595.1 Phalanger gymnotis | reverse complement strand
AAAAAAAATTAAACTTTTTAAATCCCTCCTTTAATTTTCAGGATTCCTATTTTCATTTTTAATTGGGGAGATTTGTTTGTTGGTTTTCTTGGTTTTTTTTTTAGTTATGTGCCCATTTTTTGATCTGCTGTTTTTCCTTTTTACCGTATGTGTTTAGAGATAGAAAATTTTCCCTAAATACTACTTTGACTGCATCCTACAGATTTTGGTATGTGGTCTCATTGTTGTCATTATCTATAATTTAAGTGTTAATGGTTTTTGTGATTTTTTTCTTTGACCCACCCATTCTTTGGGATTAAAGTAATAAGTGTCTGATTTTTAGTTGATGTTTCAAAAAACCCTTTTTTTGAATGTAATTTTTGTTGCATTATGATAAGAAAAAGTTGTATTTGATATTTCTGCTTTTTTGCATTTTAAGATTTTTTTATGCCCTAATAAATGGCCAATTTTTGTGAAAGTGTGATACACAGCTGACAAATGGGTATACTCTTTTCTGTTTCCATTCATTATTTTACAGAGGTCTATGATGTCTAAGTTTTCTAAAATTGTATTCATCTCTTTAAGTTTATTCTTGTTTATCTTTTTGGTTACATTTAAGTTGGAAAGGGATAAATTGAAGCCCTCCACTATTCTATTTGGGGCAGCTAGGTGGCACAGTGAATAGAATGCCAGGCCTCGAGTCAGGAAGATTCATTCGTCTCCCTGAGTTCAAATATGGCTCCAGACCCTGGGCAAGTCACTTAACCCTATTTGCCTGTTTTCTCATCTGTAAAATGAGCTGGAGAAGGAAATGACAAACCATTCCAGTATCTCTGCCAAGAAAACTCCAAATGGGGTCATGAAAAGTCAGACATGACTGAAACAACTGAGCAACAATAACTTACAGTTTTACTGTGTATTTCTTCTTCTAACTCATTTCACTTTTTCTTTAAGAATTTGGATGCTATGTCATTTGGTGCATATGTGTTAGGTATTGATATTAATTCATTGTCTAGTGTACCTTCTGGTTTCCCTGTTTATCTTTTTAATTAGGTCTGTTTTTGCTTTTAGTTTGTCTCAGATCATGATAGCAGTCCCTGAAAATGTTATTTCCAAAAAAGCATAACAGATTCTGCTCTAGCCCCTTCTTTTAACTCTGAGTGTGTATCTTTCCATTTCAAGTGTTTTCCATGTAAATAACATATTGTTGCATTCTGGTTTCTAATCTAGTTTGCTATTCTCTTCCATTTTATGAGTGAGTACATCCCATTCATATTCATGTGTCACAAAGGGTGGGATTTCTTATGACAATCCAATATGGCTAATCCTTAATAAACTTTGTCTTTTTCCTTAACTGAGAAAGCTTGAGTCAAATTCTTTCGGCAGGACCCGGCGTGTCGGTATTTTGGGGTCTTAAGCACCCCTAAAAACCTACGGTTCCCTACCATCATCATTTTTCTTAAACCTCTTCAGGAGTACCTACAGAGCAGCTTGAACTTACCCCCCTCCCCTGCCCCCCATGTGCAGGGCAGGGAGGGCCTTGGGTGGCATCTACTTGTAGTAAGAACCTTGCTGCAAAAACCCATTTTCCTCCTTTCCTTTTGTTTTCAGGCCCGCTGCTCTTACCATTCTTCTCTCTTCTTTAAAGCAAAACTCAGAATTCTGCTCAGAATGAGAGTGTTTTTTGATGCTTCAAGAGAAGAGGATAATTTTCTATTGGTAGCCAATAATACTAGCTGACACTGATATAGTATTTTAAAAGCACTCAAATATTATCTCATATGGCTCTTACAACCGCCCTATGAAATAGGTATTTGAGATGAACAGTGAGCTTACATGACTTAATCACTTTTTGCAGATAAATGGTTAAGGTGAGATTCACATGTAGGTTTTCTTGACTCCATGTCCAGCTTTATATGCTACACTTCTGTCTTATTCGGGGAAAACCATAAAGGTTGTTGGTATTCTACCATAAAGATCTGGATATGGCACCTGCCTAATTAGACTCTCTCAAAACCCTTGGTGAGGATAAAGTTCTGAGGAGGCCCATATATCATCTTTCCATATAAGAATATATAAAGTTTAACCTTGTTCAGTCCCTTATGATTACTCACTAGTGTCTACCATTTTATGTTTGAATCCTGTGTTTGTATGTCAAATTTTCTACTCAGTTCTGGTTTTTTCATTAAGAGTGCTTGAAATCCCTCTATTTCATTAAAAATTCATTTTTCCCCTTATAGGATTATACTCATTTTTGCTGGGTAGGTTGTTCTCAGCTTTGTCTTCCGGAGTATCAAATTCCAAGGTTTCCATTCCTTCACTCTGAAGCTCACAGATTGGATAGATAGGTATGGATAGGTCCCAGCCCAAGCGCAACTTAATGGCTGTATTTTGAGCTCTCCTGGCTTACAGTGAATGTCAGTGGTAACTGTTTCTCTTTGGAACAGCAACCTTTAGGGGCTTCCCCTCCCAGCTTGATATCTTTTTTTCTAATTAGATGGGCCATCCCTTCTTCTTACTCAATTCTTAAAGAGGCCTATTCACCGAATGAGTGTTACCTCACTCTAAGTGAGTACCTGAAAAGGTATTAGCCTAAAAGGGCCAGGGTCTCCCACTGTATCCTGGGTTATCTCCAATTATCCTGATGAATATCTGGTCACTGGACCTGATGGGGTTTGGACTGTGGGGGCCCCGTGGAATCTTCCCACTAGTTGAGGCGTTTGCCTGAGGCCATAAGCCTTTCAATATTGCCAGGCCCAAATCTCTACTCTTAACCTAGTAAAGCCCTCCACTGTCTGGCTAGTTTCCACCCTTGATCCTATCAAAGTGTCTGCCCAAATCTGTTACCCTTAAACTAGCTTAGCCCTACATAGTCTATCTCCAGGTAGCCTTCAGCTACTTCCCACCTTTAATCTCATTCTCTGTTCTTGAGTGGACCTCACCCCGATCTCATCAAGCTCCTCCTTACACTCCTCCCCAAGACCTTCCCTAAACCCCTCCTCCCATCACCCCAGGACACCCCTAGATCCTTCAATCCCTGATTGTGGCTCCTTGGTGCTTGAATTCTGGATACTTAGTTTTTTCCCCTTGATCTGGAAGCTCTGAATTTTGGTTTGGTAAAATTCCTGGGAGTTTTCATTTTGGAGTTTCTTTCAGGAGGTAACCAGTAGAACCTTTCCATTTCTACTTTACTCTCTGATAATACCTGGACAGTTTTCTACAACCATTTCTTGAAATATGATGTTTAGGCCCCTTTTTTTTGTTCATGGCTTTCAAGAAATTCAATGATTTTTAAATTGTCTTTCCTAGCTTTTTTCCAGGTCAGTTGTTTTTCCAATGAGATATTTTACATTTTCTTCTATTTTTTCAGTCTTTTGTCTTTGTTTTGCTCTTTCTTAATGTTTCAAGAAGTCATTAACTTCTGTTTGACCAATTCTGATTTTCAAGATGTTATTTTCCTCCCTAAGGTTTTGTACTTTTTACCAAACTGTTAATTCTCTTTTCATATTTTTCTTTCATAGCTCTCATTTTGTTTTTAGAATAAATCTTTTGCTCCTTAAAAGAAAACCAAACTTTTAACTCTTTAACATCGAATTCTCGATGGGCTTCTGTCCACTATTTTTTGAGGCTTTGCTTATAGATGTTTTTCAGTTATTCTCCTCTTCCCTGTTCATGTCTTAAGCTTCTTTGTCATCATACAGTTCTTGATGTTCAGGTTTGTTTTTGGCTTGCTTATTCTTCCAATCTACTTCTTGACTTTGGATGTTATGTTAGTGCTAATTTCTGCTGATTTCTGGGGGTGCTTGGGCTCAGCTTCTCTACTTTTATGTTCTTTTGTTGTTTTCACAGCCCAGTATGGGGACCTGCAAATTTTTAGCACTCCCAGAGTGGCCTGATCCAAGAAGAAATCCATTCACTGCCCTCCTGGCCTGAGCTCTTCAAGTTGCTGAGCTTCGTTTGGGTCTGTTGGCTTGTGCATGATTGAATGTCAGTCGACTGTTGCTGGACTCAGTCACTGTAAGCGGCGAGGTTCTGCAGGGTCAGAGTGAATGAACTGCTGGATTTCCTCTGGTCTGGGATTCCAGCCCTGGTTATTACATTGCAGAATTACAGGTTGGGCTGGAGGATAGAACTGAGTCACTGCTCTCCTCCAGCTGCAGAGGCCCGGCTACCTTTCTGGGACTTGTTCCTTGTTCAGTACTCAGTGAGGCCAGTGCTCACTCAGGATGGCTCTTTTCCACCCTGGATCTGTGACCAAGAGCTCAGTATGGGTGACAGAGCTGTCAGATGGCACTCGTTCCTGCACCTAGCGCTAGTTTAGGGATCCCTGAGATCTCTTTCTGGCCCTGGTCCTTTGTCACAGCTCTCTTTCCATCCCTGAACACTGCACGGCTACCTGCTGCATGCCACCACACACATTCCTGGCCAACTCCTATCCCCAAGGTCTGCAGACCTTTCTGTCTGGCTCACTAAGCCATCCTGGCCTGGAAGAAATGACTTACTGTGATTTTTTTTTGATTTTCCAGATCAGAATTTAGTCCTGTGTATTTTTTACATCATTATGGAAGATAAGAGCTGGGAGAGCTAAGTAAAAATATTTCTTCTCACTCTGCTGTCTTAACTCCATTCCACCTAGATAATAATTTGCTGACCTGCTTCAGTGATAATTCCATTCTTCAAAAGGTAGAGGAGGCTCCTATTTTGAATCTGGTAGTTGCTGGTGTGAGAATGACAGGAAATTTTGGGGGGAAGTGACCACTTCTTTTTAGAGCAGGCATTTGTAAACTGGAGCCAAGGAACTTTTAACAAAATATTTTGACAATAGCTAGTGTTTATATGGTACTTTAAAAGTGTGCAAAGTGCTTTACAAATATTTACAAATATTATCTAATTTATCCCCCCAACATTCCTGGGAAGTAATGGCTATTATTATCCCCACTTTTACAGAGAAGAAATTGAGGCAGATGGAAGTCATGACTTGCCCAGTGTCACACAGCTGTCTGAGGCCCTATGTGAACTTAGGTCTTCCTGACTCCAAGGTCAGCTCTCTTTACTGTGCCACGAAACTTCTGATAACTGATAGCTTCCGAGAACTGCATTTCAAATAATTAATATCCTTTGTATTTCTATGTACTTTTATTCATTTAAAACCATTACTCTGAACTAATGCTGCTTTGTTTTGTTTTCACCAGTAACACATTAAAAGGGCCTAAGAAAGACTTGGAAATTATAACATTAGATGAAAAGACAGGGCTGTTCAAGTGAAGGCTGGATGACCACTTGTTGGGGATGGTGTGGAAGAGATTACCATCTGAGCAGAGACTTAACTAGATGTTCTCTGAAATCCTTCACCCAACTCTGAGATTCTGTCATCAATATGCATTCATGAAAGTGCTTACTGTGTGCCAGCCTCTATACTAAGGGCTAGGGTTACAAAGACAAGCAAAAACCCCTCCTTGCTTCAAGAAGCTCATGACAACATGAAAACAAGTCTTTATATACATGCCACAAACTGGGTACACTGGAAGTAATCTCAGAGTAGAGGCACTAGCATTGAGGGGGACTGGAAAAGGCCTGATTTGAGCTGAGACCTGAGGGAAGCCAGGAGGCAAACATGAGGAGGACGAGCATTCCCGGTATGGGGGACAGTTAGAGAAAATCCTTGGAGTGTCATGTGTGATGAGGCCAGTGTCACTGCATCAGAGAGTACTTGGAGGAGAGAAGTAAAGTATAAGACAGGAAAAGTAGGAAGGGGCCAGGACGTAAAAGGCTTTAAAGTCAATTGGAGGGTTCTGTATTTGACCCTGGAGGTTAACTGGAGTTTACTGAGTGGAGTGGTGTAGGGACTAGGGCTATGCTTTAGGAAGATCACTTTGGCCCCTCAGTGGAGGATGAAGAGTGGGGAGAAGCTTGAGGCAAGGAACTTGGTGACAGATTGGCTAGGGGGGTGAATATGAGAGAGGGGCTGAGGGTTGCAACCTGGGGAGACTGGAAGGATGACACTGTCATGGACAGAACTGGGGACAATTTGGGAAGAAAGACAAGAAGTTCAGTTTTGGACACTAACAGACAGTTAGAAATTCAAGATTGAAGGTCAGGAGAGGATGTGGCTGGATAAATGGATCTAAGAATCATCTGCATAGAGATGATTTTTATCTTTAGGACTTGATGAGATGACCGAGTGAAAGTATAGAGGGAGGAGGCCCGGTGTAGTAGGAAGGCCGAATTTATGATCTCAAAAAGGATCATATATATATCTGAATGGTTCGAAATCGTTGGGTATATAGAATTCTCCAAACAGAAGGCATCAAAGAATTTATTCAGGGCCCAGAGCAACAAATTAGCGAACCAACCTCCCCATTCCAGTATTGTGAACACAAGCCTTCAGGCCCAGTAAGCCCGCCTCACAAGAGTAGCCAGGAGGCCACAGAAAAATAAGATGGCATAAATCATATTCACTGGCCTTAAGACCTCGCTCGAACTCCTGGGTCCACACAGGTTGGCTGTGCTTCGGCTTTTTTTCAGCTGTAGTTTCTCGCCTCTCCTCGCAGCCAAGCCTCTGGCGTTCTCAAGCCCCGCCTCAACAACCAGAGACCAGAGTCCAGAGACCAATTGGTTCCTGAGTTGGCCCCTTTTAAGTCATTAATTTATGCCCACACAGGTTTCACACCTGATAGGGCTTTGGGCCTGGGGCTTAGCATTTAACAGGTGAAAGTACTTTCACGGTAAACAAAAGCCAAACTCCTCAAGGGCACCCGTTAAACTAAGCCCATTTTGCCTTACTGGCACACCCGGGACAGACCCATGGGAGATACTCATGGTTAGTGGGTGTATTATAGGAAGATGGAGTGGTTAGACAGGTAGGAGGAGAATGAGGAGAGGGGAGTGTAGGAAAACCTTGAGAGAGGAGCAGATGAAGGAGAAGAGGATGGTACAGAGGTCAGGAAGGTTGAAGGTCGAGAAGAGGCCATTAGATTAGGCAGGACCACAAGTAACTGGACACAGCCATTTCAGTAGAATGATGAGGTCAGAAGCCAGACTTCAAAAAGTTAAGAAGAGAATGATTGGAAAGGAAGTGGAAGCACCAATAGATGACGTCCTCAAGTTTAGCTATGAAAGGAAAGAAAGACACAGGACAACAGCTAATGGGGATGGGTGGATCAAGGGAGAGGTTTCTGCTTTTTTTTAAAGAATGGGTGTGTTTATAGGCATCAGGGAAGCAGCCAGTAGACAGAGAGAAATGAAAGATTAGTGACAGAATAAAGATGATGAAGGGCCAATCTCCTGAAAATCATGTGGAAGGTGATCAAAGGTACACATGTGGAGGTGTTGGCCGTGGCAAGAAGGGCTCCCTCATCAGGTGAGATGGGGTGGGTGAGGAGCAATGGGGGAAGGCATGTAAATGATGGGGGATGAGGAGGAAGGAGTTTTTGGTGAATTGCTTCAATTTTTTTTTGGCTGCCATTCAAGGTTTGAGGAGAAATGAAAAGGTTTGGAGGAGTCATGGTGGTAAGTGGGAAAATGAATCCAATAGATTGTGTGATGGTTGGTGCATGCTGTCTTCCCATTAAACTGTAAACTCCTTAAAGGAAGACTGTGGTATACTTTTTCAGATCTCACATAGTGACTCCATTAATACCTGGTAGAACTGAAGCTCCCAGAAGGCAGGGACTGTTTTATTTGTCTTTCTATCCTCAGAGCCTGGAGCACTGGAGACACTTAGTAAGTGCTTGTGGAATTGGGGAAAAACCAATCAAACATTATTTTGAGGAGGAGGCTGATGGGCTTCACCTGAATGAGCCCAAGGGCTCCAGGGCGGAACAAAAGTTCAGAAACCCTCTTCTGGAGATATTGGCAGACAAGAGAAAAGCCATGAATAGTATTATATGCATTCTACATTTTGGAAAAGATTTTCAAGGGTTTAGAGTTCAGAGGAAGGATAACTAGGATCCTATAAACTAACCTTCGAGAGAGTAAGTCAGCCCCAAAAGACAGGAAGCTCTCAAGAATGAATTTCTTAAGACACAAAAAGAAACCATTTTGATGAAGAACAATGAGAATGTTTGAAGAGATCAACGTGGCTATTCCAATCAGCCTTGACAGGCCTGTGCTCAGAGTGGATGGGACAGAAAGAAGGACAAAATGTTAATTCTAAGTTTAATTCTGTCCTCTTTGCCAGGGAGGATGACCTTTAGAATGGGAAGGAGAGAACACACGGTGACTAAAGAGTTGCTATGATGAGTTCAAATCACGTGCCACAAATGAAAGATATTCTTGAGTAGCTGATTTATCAATCAGCATTTGTTAAGCAACTACTATAAACAGGCACGGTTAAGTACTGGAGATACAAAGACAAAAATGAAATGGTCCCTGTCCTCAGGGAACATACATTCTGTAAGGGTGTATGCGCATGTGTGTGTTGTGTGAAAATACATGTACATTTATATAGGAAATATGGAAAGAATAGCATCATTGTGGGGGGGAGATGCTAGGATCCAGAGGGATCAGGGAAAGTTTCACGTAGAAGGTGCCACTTGAGGAGAATGGCCTGTTGAATAGGCTAAACTCATACTTAATGAAGAGGTCTTCGTGACCACGTATGTTTGATTAGGTCATAGTAGAGATTCTTTCTGGGGTATGGGTTGGACTAACTTGTCTTCCCTAAGACCAACTCCTTCCAACTCTGAAATTCTTTGTTTAGTAATCATAAAAACTGTTAGCCAATTCAACAGGCCATGGTCCTCCATCTTGCATCTCTTGCTGCTTTGTCATTCTACCATTCTCACCTTTTGCAAATCCTCAGCCCTAGGTCACCTTTTCCATGAAGCCTTCCTTGATATACTCTGGCTGTTCTCTCTTCAAATTTTCATAGAGCATCTGTCTTTGGACTTTGTAATTTTTTTAATCTTTGTATCCTCATTGCCTTGCATAGTGCCATGCATAATGTTGGTGTTTAATAAATTTTTGTTGCTGAGTTTAAGTTGAAGTTGTCTGAAAAAGATCTGTGGGTTTCAGTGGACACTTTCCTCAACATGGATCAACAATGTCATGGATAGATCTGTATTTCTTTCTTTCTATCCATGCCTCATCTCAGTACCTTTCTTTTGTGGTTAGAGAGTGGCCTTTTTAGAAATTCTGATCTTTAAACTATATTCCTAAAGATGTGATAATGCCTCATTGACCATACAAAGCTCAGGAACCAAATGCAGAACTTTCTTAGTGGACCCATCTTTTTCTAGGGACCAAATGCAGTCCCCAGTGTGAAATGACCCTCTTTCCCCGCTTAACTGTTGACAGCAAGGCAAGGAAAGAAAGACATAATTCATATTTGACAAGGTTTATTTTATCAGTATCAAATTACATAGTACCATCAGGAAGTGTCAGGTTATGATTTGAATATTTTAATATAACCTAAAATTTGGTAAATTGTTAAATTACCCCAAAGTTCATTATATATTTGAAGTGTGCATTGAAGAGACTATTTTGGCATATCTTGGTAAGATGCTTAGCATAAATGTTTCTGTACCTTAATTTTAAATATATATATATATGTGTATATATATATATGTGCTCCTAAATTAAACATATGCATATAAAAAGCTTAAATTGATGTTAGGATTGATACATTTTATGTCTATGAAATTATGAAACCGTCTCTGTGTTCAAAGCAGAAATTTAAAAAATTAGCCAGTTTCCTAGACATATATGAATTTACAAAGTAATTGAAAATGAATAAGATGAAATGTTATAACACTGTTTAAGTAACTGACATTCGAATGAAACTACCAAATTATGTAAATAACACCACTTTTTCAAGTTGATGAGAGAATAAAGCTTCTACTTAAGCATCGTACCCCTAAATTAAGAGTATGTATCATTGTAGTAGGAAAAGGATCTTCTCTAGTAATATGAGCATGGAAGCCATGATGCGGGAGATGAGCAGGAACCAATCTGGGCACTGTCTTTTCACCTGGGCTCTTCCTTTTGCTCATCAATGGAAGTCTGGCTTCTCTGGAAAGGTACAGCCAGAGCGCTTAATGATGATGCTGGCAGCGTAGTGGCCTGCGCGGATGCATTCGGTCAAGGGCCGGTCAGCAACCAGCTGGGACAGAAAACCTAGAGCACAAATTAAAGGGAATGTGGTAAGTGTTATGTAAGAACATCAGAAATACCACCACACTGGGTCAGACCAGGGGTCCATTAGGCTTGTTCTTCCTATTTTAGACAAAAGGTGCTTTTGTGGCCAAAGATGCCCTCCTGGGATGATGTCCTTAGAAGCTAAGTCTATATATTCTATGTTTTCCTTTAAATATTCATCTAATGAACTGAATTATGCTAAATGTTGTATTGCTTATAGTCTGGAATATGATAGACTGTCATCAAGCTAACGTAAGTCCCCAGACCCAGTTATGGGAGATCAGAAGCAGGAGAAACAATGCCAATCTATTCCTCTGTATTCCTCAGTGTTGCTTCATTAGGGATCTTTAAGATGGGCTAGTTATCCCCATTCCTACAGACTACATTAACGTTGTTTTCAGAGAGAGAGAGAGAGAGAGACAGAGAGACAGAGAAAGAGAAATGTGTAAGGCCTTCAGTCCTCTCTCTCACTGCTGGTATCAGCAAGATTGTGATGCCGAGGTTCTAAGGCCAGGAACCATAGTCTGGCCCCACACTCAGGGGAGATATGAAAAGGTAGAGAGAAGTATTGCAGTCATGAACAACAAGGGTCAAGAACTGAGGAATCTGGGAAGAGGGAGCTGCTGCTATCATCTGAGATAGGGAGACTGGCCAAGAACAGATGACAAATGAGAAGCTGTTTTAGAGCCTGACTCTCTGCCTCTTCCTGGGTCCTGTGCTGCCCAGGAGGTGAAGGTTAATGGAAAAGCAGTAGTCCAGTGACCTGTGGAGTGCTCCCTGGGCGATTTACAGCCTTTCATTTCCTGCCACCCCGACCCCCCAGGCTTGGCCCTGTCAGACTTGGGGAGCATTCTGTATCAGACAAAATTAATCATCACTCTCAACTGAAGAATAACACCAGCAGGCTCTGTAGATGGACATTTATTTTGTGGAAACTTTCCTAGACTTTTAAATCCCTCCCTCAAAAGGTATGATAACAGAAGCTTGCCATGGAGGATCTAGGTGACATTCCAGAGGTCAACACACAGCCCTCTGCAAACTGGGAGAATTAAACTATGCAGCCTCTGTCTCTGCCTGTTCTATTCTGCTTAGTCTGAAGGGGGAACAAGGACATTAACAGGTTTTCTTGTATCTTTTTTTGTTCCTTCCTTGGCCATGGCCTTTGATTGAAAAAATGAGAAAAACTGATATTCACAGAAGACCTTTGTGAGGAGTAAAGGCCAACGTCGTCTCCCTGCCCTCCAAGGGCAGAGCTGGTGTGGGAGATGATGTGCTCTGCACATTCACCTGCTTTCTAGAAGGCAGAATCCTTGGATGCTGACCTTGGCAGTGATGGACGCTCATGGCCGAGGAGAGAGCTCTTCACCAATTCTGACATGTTGGTGTTTTGTAACTTTTGAGGGTTTCCTGGGGGCAAGGACTTGCCTCATTGTCACATAGCCAATATAGGCCAGAAGCAAGAGTACAGTGCAGGTCTCCGGACTCTGAGGCTGGCTCCCAGACTGCAGTGACATGGGGCCTGTCGCTGGTATACATAGCTCCTTTGGCTCGGGTCTGTTCACTCTGGAAGCCTGTTTTTTTATAACACCTTGCTAGAGGGACAGTGGACACAGACACAGCAGCTGAGCTGTGAGACAGAGACTTCCAAATCTGAGGACTGAGAACAAAGAGGAGGAAAAAAGGGGGTCTGCAGGTAGGGCACCCCTGTGAGCAGCTGGGCATTGGGAAGAAGCTGGTAATTGCCAATCAAAGGCAAACCTGCTTCACCTCAAGAGGAAATGCAGAATAGCCACATAATCACATGCAGCCCCAACCAAGAACCTGCAAACAGAAAAGGTGACCCAGGGGTTGGTGCAGCACCTAGACAGCTGACGTGAGAGCTAGATAGCAAAGCTCCGGCCAAGAAGGATGAAGCTCACAAAACCCCAGGCACTCTCTCCCACCCTGGTACGATTCCTGCAAGCAGCAGCCCACTGCACCCAAGAGCACCTGCAACCTGGTAAACACAGAGTAGTTTTCCTCTTGCTAAAAGGAAAGGCAAGGTGTGCTTTGACAACAGCATCAGCATTGCTGCTATGTACTTGGGAGGCATACACAGGCCACCAAAAGACATCACCAAGGCCTTAAGGAATTTTTAACCAAGTAAGAAAAGACAGACAAATGACAATACTGCAGCACAACAGCCGAGGGAGGCCTAGAGTGCTAAGGCGATGCAAAGAAGGAAAGCTGGTTTCTGAATTGGTGAGTTTGGCATCTGAGCTGGGTAATAAATGTCTGTTGAACTGAATGAGGGCTTTAAAAATGGGGGGTGGGACTTGAACAGGTGGAGATGGCAGAAAGGAGTTTAAAGTGTAGGGAAAGGCAGAGGTACAGGGAAGTGGAGGGTATGCTCGCTTTGCAATCCAAGGACTCCAACCAAAAGTCTCTAAGTGGGCTGGACACCATAGGTCTGCGGACAGGAATCTGGGTAGTCATGGAAAAACCCTTCAGGCTAGGACTTAGGGATTGTTTATTCATTTAACTCATCCTTTGGTCCAGGGGGCTCATCTATTTTTCAAGCCCATGGCAGATTAGAAGCAGCACATTAGAAAGTAAAGGGCTGCTCCAGTCAAGGCACAGACTAGCAGCAGTGGAGACAGGCCCTGAATGACCCCCATTACTACTGCAAAGTGTGTTAAGTCATTTGCAGAGCATGACCACTTACTTCATGTAGAAGTGGGATCAGACTCATTCTGGTTCACCACAAGAGTGAGCAGAACACCCATCTACAAGTTAGAGAAGGAGGGGCCATCAAGACTTGGGGGTCCTACTTCTGCTTTCTGGTCCCAGGCAGAAGTTTAATTAGGGGAGATAGAAAAAAAGAGAACAACCAAGACAGAACTTTTGGGCTTTGGGTGACTGGTTGGGTGAAGTCCTCCTGGTATGGTTAGCCAGGCCACCCACAAAGAAGTCCCCAAGCTTTTACTTTTTTTTTTTTTGGTTCTGGCCCTAACTTATTATTTATTTATTATATTTAGTTTTCAGCACTGATTTTCACAAGAGTTTGAATTACAAATTTTCTCTCCATTTCTACCCTCCCCCCCACTCCAAGATGCCATATATTCTGGTTGCCCTATTCCCCAGTAAGCCTTCCCTTCTGTCACCCCACTCTCCTCCCATCCCCTTTTCCCTTCCTTTCTTATAGGGCAAGATAAATTTCTACGCCCCATTGCCTGTGTATCC
>JAQQSZ010007332.1:0-13339 GCA_028646595.1 Phalanger gymnotis | reverse complement strand
CTCTTCCCAATTTTTCCTCTACTTCTCTAACTTGCTTTTTCCAAATCCTTTTTGAGCTCATGCATGGCCTGAGACCAGTTCATGTTTTTCTTGGAGGCTTTTGATGTAGGCTATTTGACTTTGTTGACTTCTTCTGGCTGTATGTTTTGTTCTTCTCTGTCACCAAAGAAAGATTCCAAAGTCCGAGTCTGGATCTGAGTCTGTTTTTGCTGCCTGGCCATGTTCCCAGCCAACTTACTTGACCCTTGAGTTTTTCATCAGAGTATGACTGCTTGTAGAGTATAGAGTACTTTGTCCCAAGCTTGAGGGGCTGCACTGTTGTTTTCAGAGATATTTCTATACAGCAAGCTCTGCCACACCAGAGCTACTCTTCCCCCAAGAACCGCCAACCCGAACTGGACTCAAATCTAAGCTGTCTCTGTACTCCCCCTCAGATCTGCCAATTAATTCCTTCTACCAGGTGGGCCTGGGACCAGAAGAAACTGCAGCTGTTGTCCTCAGAGCTGCACCACCTCTGCTGCCCCCCAGGGGGTGGCTGAACCACGAACTCCTTTCACTCTGTCTCCGCAGTTTTTCCCACTCACCTTCTTTGATGTCTTTGGTGTTTGTGGGTTGAGAAGTCTGGTAACTGCCACAGCTCACTGATTCAGGGTGCTAGGACCTATTCCACCTGCCTCCCGATATGGTTGGTCAAGGCATGGCTCACACTAGGCTCTGCTCCGTTCTGCTCTTAGCTCTGTGGGATAGACCTTACCCTGCGACCATCCAGGCCGTCTTTAGCTGGAGCCCTGCTTCCCTCTGTTATTTTGTGGATTCTGCAGTTCTAGAATTTTTTCAGAGCCATTTTTATAGGTGTTTGGAGGGACCTGGGAGGGAGCTCACACAAGTCCCTGCTTTCCAGCCATCATCTTAGAACAAATCTTTTTATTAAGAGGATTTGTTCTGTAAAGTTTGGATTCAGTCAGTGCTGCAATTCAGCACCTAGAAAGCCCATGTGGCCTTGAGGCCGAAGATTCCCTACCCCTCATCTACAGCTGTAGATGCCAGGTACTGTCTAATGTACTGAGACCAATTCCCTCCTGGTAAGCATGAAGTTCATAATCTCATAAAAGAAGTTTTTATCAAAACTTTGCAGGAAAAAAATACAGAACTTCTAATGAGCAACTGTTAATCCTAAACATATATCTGTATCTCCAGAGTCACAAGTCTCAAATTTGAAGTTAACCATTGGGTTCATCGGTTTTCTTTCTCCAATATGTAATCTAGACCAAAAAATAATATTTTACATAAGCTGGCATTTTTCTTCTTCTTCCTACTCCTCCTCTTGCTTCTTCTTCCATTTCTCTTCTTCTATACTTTCCTCCTTTCTCTCTCCCCCATCCTTCTGCTATTGCTCCTATTCCTTTCACATCGGTGGTCCTGAAAATTCTCATGGTTCCCTAACACAGGAAAGTAGCCCCCCATTTCTCATACTAGACCAAGTTTTTAATACCCTATAACTTTTAGGTACAATTTCCCTAATGCATGGTGAAAGAAAAGAAAACCCCCTGAGTTCTCTTCCCTTTTGAATCTGACCTTTTTCATCTTAATGGTCTTTATCTTCCTTCAGTTTCTTCTGATAATTACCTCTGCCCATCCTTTATGTAGATTCCTTACGGTTAACCTACACAGTTTATTTTCTCCAGGTACTCAAATGAGAAAGTCACAAACAGAGATAGTAGGGAAAATATACAATGGATGATAATTTACTGGACATCTTGTTGTGACAATTGCTTTGGGGATATAAATTTGATTACTAGATGGACACTGAGGTACCTTCTAGTTCTAGGATTTGGTGATTTTCTAAAATTGCAGTTCTTGCTATAGCTCCATAGGGATGTAGCTTCCATAGCTCCAATAAAGTTTAAAAAAAGTACACAGAATCTAAACTCTGATGTAATTGAGTGCCATGGCTTTTACAACAATGTATTCAGATATGTATTCATAAAGAACAAGTGGATTACAAAAGTCTTTCTTTTATATGGACTCTAAACTTCCTTTTGTGATAAGGTAAAATATTTACTGTGCTAATGTGAAAACACAAAATAGACATTCCACACAACTTAAAAACAGTGAGCAGAGGGAGATGTTACTGGGTAGCTGCATTATTGGTTCATCTATCCTGTATATTAAAGCCCAGAAGGAAAAGCTGTGGACATCCTTTGCAAAGCTATCTAGAGCAGAACCATATGATTACCCCTCTTCCCTCCCCCCTTTCTAAAAAATGGATCAACCAGGTCATGTTCTGCATGACTGGTGCCCAATGGATATAGCTGAGGGTGTCCCTATTACTGACCCAATGTTCAATGAAAAACAAGATTTTTATGAGCACATTCAGTTGACTGAACTGGGTGTTTCAGGAAGGTTGCATTGGCATTTGAAACTGAGGCAGGATGTCAGCTCAGTTCCTGCTCATGGAAAAAGTTAGAAAAATCAAGAAGCAACAGAAAAGTGTCATTTATGAATAGAAATCCTGCCACTTTAGAAAAGAAAGTCAAGAAATGTCCCCTACTAATGAAATTGATCTTTTCCTATAGTGCTCATCTACCTCTCCATAGACCCATGCCAGGTGTTTGAACAGAAGTAGGGAGAGAATGTTAGTCAAAATATTTATTAAGTACCTACAATGTGCCAGACACTGTGCTAAATGCTGAAGATACAAAGAAAGGCAAAACTTTTCTTGAATTTATAAACATTACAAACTCCCATAATGCCAAGCTTTCGGTGATTGGAAAGTATTTTTTTTAAGTTCTAGTCCATGCCAAAACAATATCTGCTGATGTACAAGTAACAGGGTATGTGATAGAGCAGGGTTCCTTTCACCCCCCCCTCCCCGCCCCTTTTTTAATATAGACTAGAATACTTCTTTTCCTAACAGCCAAGGATATTATCTTCTAAATTTGATTGGCCTGTGGGACTAGGGCTTAATCAGGCTATCTGTTAATTCATGTTCCTGTGGTCTCAAACTATTTTGGCCTATTTTCCTCTTAACTGAAGGGCATAACAAATCCTGCCCAGAGGGAATTAAATTCCTTCAGACTTGGTGGTAACCCAGGCTATATTCAAGTCAACATAGCCTATCCTGCTGACCAGACAAGTTACTATGTAGAGATGAGGGGTGCTTGTCTACCTGAACTGAGTTCTACATCCTTGTTCAGCATACTTTCTATAGTATGACTAAGTAAAACTCCTTTCATTAACTGCTGAATGTCATTCCTATATTGTACTTAAATTACCAGCAGATGGACTGAGCCAGGCACAGCCCACATGGTGCAAGCTTATAGATTGACAATGACATTGTTTCCCATGAGTTTTTCTTTCATACTTTCATTCTTTCATTGAAAGATAATTTCAAAATTGAAGGTTCATAGAGCTATTATATTTCTTGGCAATTGTAGAGTTCGCCCTGAGGGAAGAGGGTCAGCAGACACTAATATTTTTTATTGCCTTCCTGTTTCTCAATGTTACCACTTGTGGACCAAGAATGTTATTGGGAACATGACATGTTATTATAGAAGAGCTTGATTGAGAAAGACGATCTACCATCCTGGTGCTATAAGGAATTCTAATCTCATCCAATGCAACAACCATTTATTAAGTTCCTATGATGTGCTAGCCATGCGTTAAAATACTGAAGATGCAGAGATAAGACAGTGGTTCATTGTGTGGCATTAGGGCTTGCGCTAAGCAAAGTAGTAGCAAAGGTAGCAACATTTGAATCCCTCCTTTTTAATTCATGTAGTGCATCCTCTCTTCACAGCCAAGCACTCCATGAACTTGCGGTAGTTCCCCTTTCTTTACTTCCCCCTCCATGTTATGCTCAGAGATATAGCCACTAAGACCATTTTTCTCTCTCTAAAACTCAAGCAATCATTGTGACATTTTCTCAAGTATTGGCTTTCAACTCTGACATTCATTTTAGTTGATAAAATAACCCTTGTAAAAATTCTGATGAATAAGTTAATTTGTCATTTTCTTGAAAGTTATTTGAATTTAAAGTAACATCATTTGGAAACATAGTACCTTAGTCTGAAGGAATATTCTGATAGTGAAAAATAACAGACTGTCGGCTTTGGTGTTTGATGGCACACTTGAGATCCTTGTCTTCAACCACCTCTGAGGTTCAGAGAGGGGAAAGGACTTGACTAGCATCACACAAGTAATAAATACGTAATCAAGAATTGGGAGTTACCTGGGTAAAAACACCAATTCAAAAAATCATAGAGTTAAAGCCTGATAGGGGCTTAGGTCTTTCTAATCCAAGCCATGTTTTCTAGATGGCTTGTTATTGATTTGATCAGAATTCTGATCAACTCAAGTAGGTCTTAATCTATGACTGAACAAAATAATGCCTATAGATATTTTTTAATGAGAGGACGATTGCAGATTATTCTAAAAATCACACTGGAATGGTCTTGGTAGTGATTTCATAAGTTTACCATATTTAATTGTACTTTGGAAAGCTAAATATTTACTATAAAAGGAGCTGAAAGAGAAGAGACCAAATTGTATCACTTTTTAAAGTGTAGACACATATTTTGAGGGAAAAAACAGTATTATTTGTTCCTCACCTTTGAGATAGCAGGGGGCTAACACCTTATGAGTTCTAGCAGGTTCATAGAGAACTAAATTAAATATCCCTAATAGTTTAATGTGGCGACCGTAATCCCTTTGGTTATCTTTTTTTTTCTTAACTGTATACATTAGTAGCACAGGCTAATAGCAGGTAACTTTAGAATTTTTCCATGGCTTAGAAGAAAACGTCACTATGGAGGTATATTTTCCATCTAACTATTAAAAATAATATAATTACGGTGAGCAGTGAAAATGAAGTCTTAGTTTTTCTTCTATCCCAAAACAACTATAATAAAATTCATTCCACTTAAAAATAGTATTATTGTGGGAAGTTTCTACTATTTTCTATTTTATTTATTCTCGCAGAATTTCACAGCATTTATACCTTGGAAATTGGCAAACTACCAGGAATTGATTTATGATTTTTTGATTGTCAAGACTTGAGAATATAATTTAGAAAATGTTAATAATTCAGATTAAACTTAAAAGCTTGTCATAAGTACATTTTCCCCCAAAGAATCAGTTGTTAAACACTGATGAACACACTACGGCTTCCATCCATTCTTGCTACTTCTTTTCTTTGTAGCAAGGCCAGATTTAAACCATCTTTCAGGAAATCACTCTTAAAATATTTGAAGCCAGTTACTATTTATCTAGTATTTTTACTGTTAGTTTTTCTTCTTCTAACTCCCTTGTTTCATTATCTGGGAGTGAGAAGCAACAAGGTAGAGTGGGATAACCCAATAGTCAGAATTCAGAACTACAAGTTACAGGCCTGGATCAGATACTTAACCATAGCTAAAAAGCCACAAGCAATTAAAGATGCAACCTAGTCCAACCCCTTCATTCAATAGATGAGGGAACTGAAGCCTTGAGAAGTTAAATCCCTTGACTAAAGTCATACAAGGGTGTAAATAGCACACTCTGAATCTGAACACATTACTTCATCTCTCTGGGCCTCTGAGATCACTTCTGACTCTGAAATTCTGTGATTCTCTTGAAAATGGAGCCATAGCATGAAAGCATAAATAAAGTCCTACTAACTGTACAGAGATGATATTTAGAAAGCACTTTATAATTCCAAGCCACTATGTGAAATATTGTTATTTTCCCTTTGATATACTTTCATAACTTGGTGACCAGATACCTAGTCCTTTGTCACTATTCTCTAGACATACTTCAATGTCTGTCCTAAAATACAGCACCCCCTACTACTTTAGATGTGGACCAGTCAGCAAGGAGTAGCAGACAACTGTTGCTTATCTCTTTCTGGACATTACTACCAACGAATGTAGCCTAGATTGCAAGGCAGAGATAATTGTATAGTAAAAGACAGCTAGATCAGAGTAGGAAGACCAGAGAGTCTCATACTGGCTCTATGTCCCTGGGAAAGACAATGTAACCTTCAGTGCCTCCAGACAACTCAATGATGTTCTACATTGCAGAGCAGAGGTCTGTAACTAGTGGTAGATAAAGCATCATCACCAGAAATTCCCCATGCCAACAAAATCATGGGATATAGTTTAAAATGATGTTAAAATAATGGTTGCATTAGGTTTTCCAGTGGTCCTTTTACATTCTTTGTTGTTGTTGTTGCCATAACTAAAACTCACTAAATTAAAACTAAAGCCTTTCTTATATGAGCTCCTATTGGACATTATCTTCCTTCTACCTGTACTTGTGCCATTGAATTTTCCAAGATAAGTTCAAGAATAGATATTCTTCCCTATTGAATTTCTCCTCATTAGACTGTCCCAGCTGGAGATCAAAAAATTAATATGCATATATACACACACATACATACATGTGTGTTTACATACATCCTATATGTTATATATATTAATGTATTGTGTATGTATACATGTGTGCATCTAGATATGCATTTTTATATGTATATGTATGTTATATATAGACACATACATGTACATGTACAATACATGCATACACATATACATATATGCATAGATAAATCTACAGATATAGATATATCTTCTGTGGGTGTGTGTGTGTACACGGTTGTCCAAACTGTTAACCCTGCTTGCTTTGCTGAATTCCTTCATGTCTCAAGTTAAGTCTCTCGCTTATGTAAGGACTCTTCTCAGTCCTCCTTAATGTTAGTGCTTTCCCTCTGAGATCATCTCCATTTCACCCTGTACATATTTTGTTCGTATATAGTTGTTTGCATTTTTGTCTTTCCGCATTAGTCAGTCAGTTAATAAACATTTACTAAGCATCTGCTATGTGCTAGACACAGTAATAAAGGATGGCAATACAAAAAGACTCAAAAGATATTCCTGGTTCAAAGGAGTTTCCAATATGAGAGAGACAAGTGAATGAAATATTTGCAAATAAATTATGTACAGGATAAATGAGAAGTAAATAATAGAGGGAAGGTGCTAGAATTTAGAAGGATTTGGAAAGTCTTCCTCTCCATTAGTTTCTAGTTCCTAAGCTCCTTAAGGGAAGGGAATGGTTTTTGCCCCTTTTTGTATTTCTAGCTCTTAACACACTCCCTGCAACATAATAGTTGTTTAATGAATATGTGTTGACTTTTTGACTGACTGTGAGCTAGCCTTCCAACTTTAAGTTATCCACTAATTTGCTAACCATGTTATCAATGTGTTCACCCAAATTATTGGTTTAAAAATTAAATTGGACACAGCTAAGGACAGATTCCATAGGAATAAGCACAGAAAAAAGCCGTCTATTCGTTTTATATCATTTCATTAATCAAGCACTTTGGGGATATAGATAAGTACTTCATAATGACAACTCTTCCTAACTCCAGTATTCTTACACCTGCCTCTACAACACATTCTCTTCAACCCAGTGACACTGACCTTCTTGCTGTTACACAAGTAAGACACTCCATCTCTTGCTTCAGGGCATTTCCTCTAGATGTCCCCTATGCCTAGAATATTCTCCCTCCTTCCTTCCAACTATTGATCTTCTTGTCTACCTTTAAGTCCCAACCAAAAGTCGACATTCTTCCCAAGCCTTCCATAAACTCTCTTAATTCCAGCGCTTTCCCTCTTGCTTTGTTTATATTTGTTTGCATGTTGCCACCCACTCCTTCAGATTGTAAGTCTCTTACAGGCGGGGAATGTGTTTTCTTTCTTTGTCTTCATCCTCACAACTTAGAAAAATTCCTGGAATATTAATAAGTGTTATTAATTGATTGAATATACTTAATTGTACAATCATCAGTCAGACATTCTCTATCACATCCACAGAGATATCAAAAGGTTGGGTTTTTTTTTTGGCTTCCTTGGTGAAATCCAGACATATTATACCTGTAGACTTCCCCTGATCTATCAAGTTAGGAATACTATTACAGGAGAAAATGAGGTTACTTTGTTGTATCTTATTTAAATGTTCTAATGCAGTCTCTGAGTGATAAATGACTCTATTCCCAAGTGTTCACATACCGTCCTTTTAATAATCATTGTGGGTATTTTGCCAGAGATTGATCCCAAATTCTTTCCGTTAGAGTCTAGAGGTCACCCTTTCAAAAACAGGATGGCATTAGAAGTGAAAAAGAATATGAGAAAACACAGACCTCAGATACTGTGTTCTAACCTGGACTTAGGTGCTTATTATTTGTATGACATGGATCATCTCAGAGATGTGAAATGAGACTTCATTTCCAGATGAAGAAATCTGGCAAGTAATAGTTATTGGAGCTTGATAGAAGTAAGGAATGACAACAGGTAGGAATTAAAGCAAGGGATGTTGGGGAGTACATTCCAAGCATGTGAGATGAAATAATCAAAAGCATGAAAGATAAGAACAGAAGGCATCAAGTAATCAAGTTCAGCTGGAAAATAAGAGAAATAAAGGAGAATAAAATAAAGATGAATAAAATAGTTACATTGGGATCAGACTACTAAATGAAAAACAAATCAACATGATATTAATTGAAGATGAAGTCCAGCATTTCCACACAGAACTATTTTTTTTTTCAATTACCAGACATAGTTTTTATCTCCTTTCCAATTCTCACTGCATATTGGGGAAAAAAAAATTAAAGGAATATATGTAAAGAGCAAAACCATTCCCACATTGGCTATGTGCAAAAGTGTATGTCTCATTCTGCACCTTGGGCTTATCACCTCTTTGGAAGAAGGTGAGCAACATGCTTAATCATCAGGTTTGTGGAATTATGGTTAGAGAACGTGTTTATCAGAAATATTAGGTCTTTCCAAGTTGTTTGCTTTACATTTCTGAATAAATTGCCCTCTCAGTTCCACTCACCTCATTTAACATTAGTATATATACATTTTCCCAGGTTTTTCTTAAACTATCCCTTTATTAATTTCAAAAATAACTTTTATTATTGAATTTGTTGAAGAGAAGGGAGTGCCTTCCATGGGCACTTTTCCTGTTACCCACAGTTGTTAGTGCTATAACCTACCTCCAATTAATAAGTATAAATGTATCAGTGTATGCATTACATCCTGCCAGTATAATGTAAATGTTTTGAGGAAGGGAACTGTTTTTAATTTTGATTTTGTAACCCATGTACCTACCTTATACATCTTACCTGCTTCAGCAATGCTCATTAGAGTGAATTATGTTGGATTGGATTCTGTGTGTTTCAGTTTTGGTGACTGCAATGATAATCATGATAATAACAGGAATGAAACAAAATTAGAAGTTAGGTTTTAGGTAGAAAATAAGACAATCCTTGTTCTCAAGCAAGTCAAAATCTATTGGGAGAGACGAGGCATACAACTAAAATTATGAGAACAATAGAAGCCTGAATATGATTAAGTACTCTAATGAAAGGTACAGACAGTAGACTCTTATAAATAACAACACACCATTGTGAGTCTGTTGGCTTATAATGTTGATAGGGTCTCTCAGAACAGAACACTTTAAAGCTGACTCCTGCAAAGAAATTGAATCCATGGCTTCACAATTATTTTTTAATCAGTTGACCAAACCGGCCTCATGCAATGTGAGAAATATATTCTATAATTGTCATATTTACATTTGACACTTGAGTGACCACGAATAAAAAAAAGATCAGCTGACCATGCAACAAGAATGCTGAACAATCCATTTGGCAGTCTAGTGAGTCAGTCAATCATCATTCACTATATATGGCACTTTTCTATGTGCTAAGGATACAAAGAAAATCAAAAATATTTCATTGTCTTCCATAGTTTTTAAGAAAGTAGAAAGATGGTCTCCAGCATGTTGTAGAATTTGTGTGAAGACATACATAGACCAGAGTATTACAAGACAACCAAGCATAAATAGCTCACATTATTAGTGCTTTAGGAGACAGATACCTCTTTAGGAATCCTGCATCCACTGGTATATTAGAAAACAATCTTATCTAATTGGTATAGGTTAAATCCTGGTGAGGAAACTTCCTCTACCAATACTGATCACCATCAGTAATATATATCATTATTGAGTTATATAAAGCAGAAATGTCCAACATAGCAGGCTGCATATACCCACAGAACTCTGGCAGTAATCAGATTAAAATGTAATTGGGCAATATTTAACAAAAATTAAAATACAATGGAATATAGATAAGGTTAATATGTGGTTTTTTAAAGTCAATATGTAGTAGGCAGGGATTTTTATGTAAAGCTTAGGGACCTCATTTCTATCTGAGTTTGATACTACTGGTCTATGACATTGGGAGATTAAGTAACTCTCCCAGGAGTTCACTTAGGTAGTACATGTCAAAGGAAGGACTTAAACCTGGTTGCCCTTACTCTGAGTCTGACTCACTAACTACTCCAATGCGTTGCTTCTTTGGGCATTCATTTCCATAAAGTAATAAAAGAGCCAGAGGAACACCACAACACAGAGACTCTCTGTCTCTGTCACATATGTGTGTATATGCATGTACATAAATATACATGCACATATATGTATACATACATGTGTGTATATGTGTGTTTGTGAGAGAGAGAGAGAAACTATAAGCGTGAGTTGACTATGATGTGATAATTTGTTAAAAATAAATAAAATTAAGGGGTAAGAAAGGATGTAGTAGGAGAAGAAAGTAAGGAAAGGTAAATAGGGAAAATCATGTCACATAAAAGAGGCATGAAAAAATGACCTTTTATAGTGAACAGGAAAATGGGGGAGGAAGATTGCAGGAAATGCTTGAACCTTACTCTTATCAAAAATAGTTCAGAGGGACTAGCATACACATTCATTTTCTTATAGAAATCTATCTTACCCAACAAGTAAGGAGAAGGGGAATGGGATAAGAGAAAGGAGATGGGACTAGGAGAGCATATTAAGGGAGGCATTGGTGAGAACTAAAATGGACTTTTTAGGACAGATGTGATATAAAGAGAATTTCCATAATGATTATTAATATAACATTTTTAAATAAAATATGAGCAAGAAGATTATAGCGATATATCAAGAAGATCTTATGTTAATCAGCTGGGATTTATATCAGGAATGTAGTACTGATTCAATAATAGGAAAACCGTTAGCATATTTGAGCATATCAGTAACGAAAACAACAAAACTCATACAATTATCTCAATATATGGGGAAAAAAGCTTTTGATAAAATACGACACTCTTTCCCATTAAAAACACTTGAAAGCATTAAAGCTAAGAGAATTTTCCTCAAAATGGTAAGTAGCATATATCTAAAAACCATTAGCAAGCATTATCTATAATAGGGATAAGCTAGACGTCTTCCTAATAACAGCATAGGTGAATTAAGGATGCTCATTATCACCAATATTATTCAATATTGTACTTCAAATGCTAGCTATAGCAATGAGGAGAAAAAGTAAATTGAAGGAATTAGAATAGGCAGTGTGAAAAAAAAACTAGCACTCTTTGCAAGTGATATGATGGTATACTTAGAGAATTCTAGAGAATCAGCTAAAAATCTAGTTGCATGATATTAGATAAACCTACATTGATCACTAGCATTTCTATATATTAGCAAAAGAAAAAATCCAACAGGAAGAGATAGAGAAATTCCATTTAAAATAAATGCAGACAATGTAAAATACATAGGAGTCTACCTGCCAATACAAACTCAGGAACTATATGAATAGAGATCAAAATTCTTTCCACACAAAGTCTGATCTAACCAATTAGAGAAATATTGTTTATGGGTAGGATGAACCAATATAATAAAAATCAGAATTCTACCTCAATTAATTTGCTTATTCAATGCCATACAAATGAGACAACCAAAAATATTTTATAGAGTTAGAAAAATAACAAAATTACTCTGAAAGAAAAAAAAGTGAAGAATATCAAGGGAATCAATGGAAAAAAAATGTGAAAGAAGGTGGCCTAGTGGCACTAGATCTCAAAGTGTAATACAAAGCAGTAATCACCAAAACAATCTGGTACTGGCTAAGAAGTAGTGTGGTAGGTCAACGTAATGGATTAGGCCAGAGGTGGGAAGCCTGTACCCTCAAGGCCACATGTGACCCTCTACATCCTCAAACATGGCCCTTTGACTGAATCAAACTTCATAGAACAAATCCCCTTAATAGAAGGCCACAGATTCCCCACCCCTGGATTAAGCACTCAAAACAGAGTGGTAAATTACCATAATAATCTGGTGTTTAATAAACACAAAGATCCAAGCTTTTTGACAAGAATTCACTATTTGACAAAAAAAAAAAAAATGCTTGGGAAACTGGAAAGCTGTTTAACAGAAACTAGGTATAGGCCAACCCTCACACCATATACCAAGATAAGTTCAAAATGCGTATGTGATTTTGACCTAAAGGATGATATCATAAGCAAATTAGGGGCATATCAGAAAATTTTACATGTCAGTTCTATGCAGAAGGAAAGAATTCATGAACAAACAAAAGTCAAAGAGCCTGATAAGGGTTAAAACGGATCATTTTGATTACATTAAATTTCTAAAAAAAAAAATGCTTCCAAAATTAGGGGGAAAGCAAGAGACTGGTGAAAAAATTTTACAGCAAGTAGACAAATGCCTCATTCCTCACATATGTCGAGAAATGAGTGAAATTTATAATAATACAATTAATTCCCCAATCAATAAATCGTCAAAGAATATGGACAGGCAGTTTTCAGATGAAAAAATCAAAGATATCAATAGTCATATGAAAAAATGCTCTAAATCACTATTGATTGGAAAAGTGCAAATTAAAACAGCTCTGAGGTATGGTCTCACACCTATTAGACTGGCTAACATGACAGAAAAGGAAAATGACAAATGTTAAAGGGGATGCAGAAAAATTGGAAGACTAATTCACTTTTGGTGGAATTATGAACTGATCCAACCATTCTGGAAAATAATTTAGAACTATGCTCACAGGGCTACAGAACTGTGCATATCCTTTGATCCAGAAATACTAGCACTAGGTCTGTGTCCCAAAAAGATGAAATAAAAAGGAAAATAGCCTGTATATACAAAAAATATTTGAAGCAACTCTTTTTGTGGTGGCAAAGAATTGGAAATAAAAAGAATGCCCATCAAAGGATGAACAAGTTGTGGTATATGATTGTGATGACATATTATTGTGCTTTAAGAAATGACAAGCAAGGGGGGCGGAGCCAAGATGGCGACTGGAAAGCAGTAACTGGCGTGAGCTCCCCACCAAGTCCCTCCAAAAACCTATGAAAAAATGGCTCTGAACCAATTCTAGAACTACAGAACCCACAAAGGGGCAGAGGGAAGCAGGACTCCAGCCCAGGTCTGCCTGGATGGTCTCAGGGTAAGGTCTTTCCCGAACAGA
>JAQQSZ010007331.1:0-13339 GCA_028646595.1 Phalanger gymnotis | reverse complement strand
CCCACCAGGTGGGCCTGGGGCCAGAAACAACTGCAGCTGAATTTCTAAAGCTGCCCCGCCTCCGTTGCCTCAGGAGTGGAAGTCGAACCGCAAACTCCGATCCCCTCCCGCTGCTTTCCCCACTAACCTTTTGCTGTTTGTGGGTTGTGAGGTCTGGTACATGACACAGCTCAGTAATTCTGCATGCTAGGGCACCCTCCGCTCCACTCCAGGTCTTGTCGGTCCACGGTCTGCTGCGCCGTGCTGCGCCGTGCTGCGCCGCGCCGCCTTGCGCACTGGGCTCTGCTTGGCTCAGCTCTGCTCCCCTCGGCTGGGGGCTGGGAGTTCTGTTCAGGGCAGACCTTACCCCGAGACCATCCAGGCTGACCTGGGCTGGAGCTCTGCTTCCCTCTGCCCCTTTGTGGGTTCTGCAGTTCTAGAATTGGTTCAGAGCCATTTTTTCATAGGTTTTTGTAGGGACTTGGTGGGGAGCTCACGCCAGTTACTGCTTTCCAGTTGCCATCTTGGCTCCGCCCCGATACAGATATAGTTTTAAAGAATTACAAGTATCACCTTCCCCATAGAGATGTAAACCATTTCATCTTATTTAATAACCTTTTTTTTTTCCATTTCTGTTTGCCTTTTTATGCTTTTCTTGAGACTTTTATTTGAATATCAGATTTGCTGTTCAGCTCTGAATTTTTCATCAGGAATGATTAGATGTCCCCTGTTTCACCAACTGTCCACTTTATTCTCTGAAAGATTATGATAAATTTTGCTGGGTAGTTAATTCCTGGTTGTAATCCAATCTCCTTTACCTTTTAGAATATCATATTCCAAACCCTCTGGTACTTTTATGTAGAAGCTGCTAGGTTCTGTGTAGTTATGACTGTGGTTCCATGATATTCAAATTGCTTCTTTCTATTTGCAGTATTTTTTTTATCTGATAATTCTGAAATTTGCTACAAAATCCTTGGAGTTTTCATTTTGGAATCTCTTACAGGAAATTATCGGTGGATTCTTTCAATGACTGTTTTACCCACTGGTTCTAGGACCTCAGGGAAGTTTTTCTTGACAATTTCTTGAAAGATGCTGTCTAGGCTCTTTTTTCAATCATGGCCTTCAGGTAGTCCAATAATTATCTCTCCTGTAGCTACTTTTAGGTCAGTTTTTTTCCAATAACATATTTTACATTTTCTTCTATTTTTTTCATCTTTTCTATTTTGGTGGACTTATTCTTGCTGTCTCATAGAGTTATTAGCTTCCCAATTCTAATTTTCAAGAAATTATTTTCTTCATTTAGCTTTTCTTTTTACTTCCTTTTCCATTTGGCAAATTCTACTTTTTAAGGAGTTCTCTTTAGTGACTTTTGTACCACCTTTACCATTTGACAAATTCTGCTTTTTAAGCAGTTTTTTTTCATTAGCAGAATTTTTTTTTTCCATTTGGACAATTTTTTTTTAAGGAACTGTTTTCTTCAGTCTATTTTTGTCCTTCCTTTTCCAAGCTGTTCTTTCTCTCTTGCATATCTCTCATTTCTTTTCACATTTTTTCTTCTAC
This sequence comes from Phalanger gymnotis, assembly GCA_028646595.1. Taxonomy (NCBI): domain Eukaryota; kingdom Metazoa; phylum Chordata; class Mammalia; order Diprotodontia; family Phalangeridae; genus Phalanger; species Phalanger gymnotis. The sequence continues at coordinate 11,800 of JAQQSZ010007331.1, read as the reverse complement.
CTCTTTCATTTGACTCTTAAAATCCATTTTGAAGTCTTCCAAGGATTTTTGGCCCTGAGACTGATTCATATTCCCCTTTGAATTTTTGGATATATTGACATTGTTGTCCTCTTCTGAGTTTGGAGTTTGATATTCCCTGTCACCGTATTAATTTTCTATAATCAGTTTCTGCTTCTTGATCATCTTGTTTGTCTATTTCCTTTCCTTTAAAGTTGAGCGCTCCTGCTGGAGCACAGGGGCACTATCTCTAGCTTCTTGTGCTGGAGACCAAGGGCCTTGCTTTGTGTGCTTTGGACTCAAGTGCTGGCAGCTGGAGGCTGTAGGTGTCTGGCTGCTTCCTTGATGCTGAACTGTGGTCCTAGTGGTGGTGTCTGGTGTGTGCTGAGGTCAGATGGGGTTTTTCTATGTTTCCCTGGGGCCACACTGAATCATGTGGAGCTCTGGCCTGTGGAGGATTCCTGTTTGCCCTGGACTGCCCTGAAGCACCTAGAGGTCTGGAAGCCAGAAGATGCTGTTTGCCCTGAGCTGTGCTGAAATCTGGCTGCTGTAAAATGCTTGTCCACCCAGGGTTGCACTGAAGCACATGGTGGTTCTCCAAGCTGGAGTCTGCTGGTTCCCCTGGCTATACTAAAGCACATGTGGGATCCTGGTTTGGCATTTGCAGGCTCCACTACACTGGGGTTCAGGATCTGTCACTAGAGGTGCTGAGGTGGGGCTTCTTTCTGTCTCACTGTGATACTTCCTGTCCTGGAATACACTCCCCTTTTATCCAAGTGATATGGGCCTTTCTTGCCAATCGTCTAAGTTTCCTAGGCTAAAAAACTGCTCCGCCCCTAGTTTCCATTGGATCCCATTTTCCGCTATTTCTTCTGAGGTACTATTTTATGGTCCTTTGGAAGGGAATATGTACAGCAATTTACTGCATTCTCCACCATCTTGGCTCCTGGTTATGATTTAATAATTTACCATCAGGGTCAGGACACTAGAGGGAAATAGGACTCAGAGATTAAATTCCAGAAAGACATTTGCTATTAATGAATAAAATATTTTTTTTGATTTACTGTATTCATTATTAAAACTTTCTGTAGAGTCCTCTGTTGTTAGATTGGTGTTTCTTATACTTTTTTAGGGGGCATCTCTTAACAGTTAAAAATATAGAAAGAAATTTTATTTGTATAAGTTGTATTTATCAGTATTTATTCTATTATGAATTAGTATGTCTTATTGTCATGAAACTAATTTTTCCCTTACAAACCTCCTGAAATGTAAATCCCCTGAAATGGTCTTGGAGACCCTCAGGATTACCTGGACCCCATTTTGAGAACTGCTATTGTAGGGTTGCAGAGCATCCAACTAAATAGACCAGAAAATAGTAGTAAACTGCAGCACTTTGTGTCTCTAAGGAAGTTCATCAGATTATTTCAGCTTGGCAATAAATATGTCATATCACCTCAGTCCTACATTTACTAAGATTCAGTGAGCCTCTATGCTCTTCCCAAACTGCTGTTGTTTCTTCTTTTACATTACACATGCTGCTTGCTAAGTAATGCTGATTAAATTGACCTCTGATAGGAGTAGAACTTAATGGTAAAAGAGTAATTACCAAACATCTTTCACCACACATTACCTCAGGGAATGTTTCCAGAAGAAAGCCTGTATCTGCTGGAAAACTAATATTGGTTCTTCCCTAAGGTCTCTCTTAAATTATAAAGCCTAGAATTAGGCATAGTACAAGTTTGTTTGTGAAGAATTTTTAACATACCTGGAGTTGAAAATAAGTGTATTACCGTGGTGGTTCCTTGCAATTCAGATAAATAAATGAGAACGTGTTCCCTTATTATTGACTCCAACAACTACCCAAGAGCATGTTTGGGAAACAACATGATTATTCTGCTTGCATTGGATTGACTTAAATTCAGATAATTTAAAACTCAACTTCAATAAACCAATAAAATTTATTTTAGTTATTGATGTATCTTTCAACTCTAAACTTGTTGATAGTACAATTGCCTTCCATTTCTCTTGTATTTTTAGGATCATTAAAATTCTTGCCTTTTTTAGGCCATATTGATAAATTATTATTTTTTAAAATTAATATTTGTACTTTATATATTTCCTTTACTTATCTGTATCCTTCTGGACCTGATCATATCTCCTACCTCTAAATACTTTTGGAACTAAAAGATTTGTTCTAGCCAGCTGACCTATATTTCTATCATTTGCCATTCTTCTCAACATACCATCTAAATAATCATCAAGATCAACATTGGTGAAAATATAACTACCATTTGACCTAAGAGTTACCATTGTTAAAAACCTCTTGTTCTGATATCCAGATGAATGAGGATTTATTCTTCTCTGTTTTTTCCTTTTTAATTCCAGAATTCCAGGAATTTAATTTAATTTAATTCCAGGAACTTAATTCCCTTGAGTGTATTTGGGAAACCACATGACAGTAGTGATTTAGCCTCACATAGTGACTGAGAAAATTATAAATTCTAAAAATATGGGGAAAGCCAGTTTTTTAATGTAGAAGAAATTATATGTATAAATTTATTTTTATATATTACATACAATTTATATATAATATAAAATTATAAAACAAATATATGTAAATTATATATATACATACATATATATGCAATATATGTATGTGCATGTGTGTATAGATAGATAGATAGATAGATAGACAGACAGATAGATAGATAGATAGATAGATAGATAGATGTATATAGCTATCTATATGTATATATAATGTCCTTTATAGTCCTTAGTCTCAAGGAATTCATATTCCAGTTTGTAGAAACAACACATATGAAAGAGCTGAGCTGTTGGGTGAATGGAAAGGGCTAGAGTATTGAAGGGTCCAGATTTAGTATGGATGGATGGCAAGATACAGGAATATTGGGTAAAGCACCAATTGGTTAGATGATAGTGTTCAGGTGTCTGGCAAACATAGGTATAAGGGAAAGCTTATTCTTAGCGAATATCAGCTCATTCAGGTGTTATAGGTGGCCATATTACTATTCCTTGCTGGCTGTCCCATAGAATTTGGGTGGCCAGGATCATTATACCTGTGAAAGGAAGGCAAAGAAGAAGGAAGTCTTGTGTAAATCTTCTTGATTTTTTTAAAGTCACTACATATAATTTGCTTTATCTATAAAATAGCCATGCTGGGTACATTAAATAGAAAAGTTTGGTTTACTTAGATGTTAATGAAAAGTGTACCATTTTGTTTTCTTTCTGACAAAGTGACTTTCCAGGTTCTGAACTTTTAAGATTTACGATATTAGTCCTTAGTATTTTCATTATTCAATGTATTTTCCTTCAGCATAACCCCGAAGTATTTTTTGACTCTTCAAAGGATAAAAGATTTATTCCAGGAAAGTATTTTATAAGACATCTATCTCAACTTTCCCTCCCTTGAAGACAGCTATGTGGCATAGTGGATAGAGTGTTGGCCTTAGATTCAAGAAGATCCAAGTGCAAATCCTCCTTGATATACTTGCTAACAGAGTGACTATAGGCAAATAACTTCTGTCAGCCTCAGTTTCCTCTTCTGTAAAACTGGGATAATAAAGCCACTTGTACTTTGTTATTGTGAGGATTAAATAGATATATACAAAGTGCTTTTCAAACATTAAAGTCCTATATAAATGCGTGCTTGTCATTTTTATAGATGAAGAAAATTAAAGCCAGGAAGATTAAGTCGTATCTAAGAACAAAACAGGTCATAAGTTACAAAGATGGGATTTGAATCTTTCTCCTTTGTCTCTAAATCCAATGTTCTTAGTACTTTTGCCTTACAATGCCATAGTACTTTTCAATCATTTTAATTTAGCAATGCTTAAGCTATAGCCTCAGCTATGTCAAAAGACATTTTCAATGAGTTAACTTTTCAACCCTAGCTATGTCAGTCTTCTGGTTACTTCCACCCCCACATAGCATCAAGCTTTACTTAAATGGTGAACTAGTATATAGATGTTAGCTTAGGATGTACCAGGTATTCTATGATCTAGAATAGCATAGGCAGGAAAAAATCAGAATTCTCTTATATTAATGGTGCTCATAGAAGCTTACTTAACCTGACTCAGCGAGTGGAAACACATTATCAGTTCTATGGGGATCTAGATTCCAAGACTTCAACCTCCAGTGTTCCATTATGACAAGCAATATTACTTCTCCTTTAGTTAACTATATGACTACTGTCTTTACTATTACGGGAGAATGGGATAGTAACTTGCATGGATAATGGAAAAGACACTAATATCTCTAAATGTAGTCTATTATTCATAATTTAGTTTAAATAAATTGTTTAGCTTGAAGTAAATAAGTATGCTTTATTTTGGCTTATTCATGGATCATAAGAGAAATCAAATTAAAATTTCACTCCAATTCCAAAATTTTTAGACAGTATCATGGATACAAAACTGGAAAGGACATTGCAAATCATCTGGTCCTACTCCATCATCTTGTTAATGAAAAAACTAAGAGACAGATAGGATAAATGACTTGCCCATACTTCCACAGATAATAAACCATAAAGTCAGGGTTTGAGCTTCAGTCTTCTAAGTGACTATTATTCCCATTTTCCATGAGCCTTTTGAAAAAAAAATAGCAAAAATGAACTCATTCTTTTTACCCTTTCCTAAGGCAAATGAGTTTTATTGCAAGTATTCATTGTATACCTAGTCCTTTGAATCTTATTCAAGATGCCAAAAAAGTGTCTGCTGAACTCTAGATAAAATGTTTAGCAGTAAATATGTGCAGATATTATTAATCTATCTCAATCCTTTTTTTAAATGACAGTGTCCTCCTAAAAAAAAAAGAAATACATCTTGTTCTTACCTTTAAAACTGTACTGTACTTAATTTGTTGTTGTTCAGTCATTTTCAGTAGTATCCAGCTCTTCATGACCCCATTTTTGTATGTTTGCTTGTTTTTGGCTTTGGTTTTCTCAGCAAAGATATCAGAATAGTTTTCCATTTCCTTCTCCAGCTCATTTTATGGATGAGGAACTGAAGCTAACAAGGTTAAGTGTCTGAAGCTAGATTTGAACTCAGGTCTTCTTGACTCCAGGCCCAAGACTCTATCTACTGTACAACCTAGACGTCCTTATACTATACTGCTTGATCTACCTATATGGAAATTATAATTATATACTATAAATAACTTTCTTTAGTTAGTTTCCTATTATGTAGATGTTAGTCTAGGCTGGTCAAGTTCTCTAGTGTCTTAGAATAGGACAAGTAACACCTAAGCCAGGTTCTTTAAGCTTTAAAGTTGCTCACAGAAACTTGCTTAGCCTAACCCAGTTGGTGATATCACATCCTTAATACTGTGGGGATCTACATACCAAGCCATTAGCATCCTTTATTCCTACATGACAAAAACCTCCTTCCTCATCTTTGGTTCTTTGAATAATTGTCTTCTTTGTGAACCACATCCCAGCAAAAGGGAGCTGGGTATTCTTAATTGTTTGAAATGAAACTTGCAGGCCTTCCAAATAACCCAGTTATAAAATATACCAGGAAGGATTGAGATGTGAGATTCTGATCTCTTTCTATGACCTTACTTAATTCGCCCATTCATTCATTTAATAATAATGTTTTTTTGGCTAACTACTATATGCAAAATGGGATGTAGGGGGTGTTCAGGGAAAATTAGCACCTCTGGTGTGAAGCCATTTTCAGGGCTTCTCATTCACCTTTGGTGTCTACTTGATTCACTTAAGTCTCATCTTTGGCTCCAAGAAGTTGTAGCATGTGAAGTGGCCATGCCCCAGTAAACCATCTTGGCAAGTGGGCTAAACCAGTTTGAGGATAAACAACAGGCCTCAAGCCTATTGTAAATTAGGGGAATGCCTACCCCAGGCATGTGAAAAGATGCCTTGTTGATTACAGCGGTAGATGAGAACAATTTGTCTTAATGGCCACAGAGGTAACTGAAGTAGGCACTGTGGAGCAAGCACTTAGAGCTTGGTTAGGCCTCAAAGATGCAACTGTCATCCACTGCAACCCAGGTTATGGCCAGTCATCCTGACTTCTGTCTTGCCATTGAACTTTTATATCTCAGGAAGAGAGAAAGTGACACTGGTGACTTTGTGAAGCTCTGCCTCACAAATCCAATCAACACTCAAGACATCACCCTGTGAAAACATTGGTCCTCTTTGAAAATTTAGGACAAACAATTTGCAAACATTGTGGAATACACTGGGACACAGTAAAAAGTATGAGGTATAATCCCTGCCCTTAAAAATACTTATAGTTTAGTATGGAACATAATACACTGATAAATAGATAAATTGCCTCAATGTCAGCTAAAAGACGGAAATTAAATGTTATATAGGAGTTTCTAGGAGGTAGACAAAAGAGAGTAGAAAAGTACTAAAAAAAGCATTGAGTTTGAAATTATGACTTGGCTTTAAATCCTAGTTTTGAGACTTATTGGTTTGTGATCCATGGCAAATCACCTTACCTTTCTGAATCTCGATTTTTTTCATTGGTAAAATGAAAACAATGGTATTTGCACCAACTGTCTCAAAAACTTTTTTTACCTGATAAAACATGAGACTAGGAGGCAGGAATACCTGGGTTCAAATCTCCTCCTCAAAACCCACCCCTATGTGACCTTGGGCAAGTTACTTAAATTCTTTCTTAGTGTTCTCATCTGTAAGGTGGGGATCACATTAATACCTTTAGGTTTTTTTTCCCCTCATATTTTTTTAAGAGAAACACATGGGAGTAAGTATATAGAATGTTTTGTAAATTTACAAGTAATCATCACTCATGATGATGTTCATGTTGATATGCCTATGAAATGCTAATAATTTGTTGTTGTTCAGTTGTTCAAACATGTCCACATCTTTGTGACCCCACGAAACAAAGCACACCAATACTATCCATGGATTTTTCTTGGCAAAGACACTAGAGTGGTTTGGCATTTCCTTCCCCAGTGGATTAAAGCAGAGGTTAAGTGACTTGCCCAAGGTCACACAGATAATAAGTGTCAAAGGCCACATTCAAACTCAGGTCTTTCTGACTCCAGGCCCAGTGCTCTATCCATTGAATCACCTAGTTATCTTCTAACAACATAAAGATAATAATTAAACAGTCCCTGCCCTCAAGGAACTAAAATTACGCTAAGATTTTGAAAGTAAAAGCATTTTAAAATTTAATGTGCTCTAGGTTCATACTCCAAGGGATATGTGATCTCACTGGCATGCGTATTCCCTTTTATTCACACTTTGGCTATTACCCAGAGTCTGTCACAGATTCTCCACTGTCAATTTTCTTTCTTTTACCTTTGTCAGGAATATCCTTAAAATGTACATATATCATTTTCATGGAGATTTTTAAAAATAAAACTGATGCAACAAGCTCATAAATTGATAGTTAATATTGTCTTTTTCAAATTTTTTTCTGTTGTAATATCTTCGATGATTTTCTTCAGTCATTAAATATCTCCACCTTCCTCAGTTGTCTTTAGAATAGATCATTCAGTACTTTCAAAATGATATTGCCTAATGTATGAATTTACTCTTGCATACCATAACTTTGAACATTGGAAATCATCTAGTCGAATTATCAGATTTAATAATTAAGAAAATTGAGCACAGGAGTTTATACCATTTACCAAAGGTCGAACAGAAACTAAGGGAGAGAGATAGGATTTAAACTCATGTCCTCTGCCTCCAAAACCAATTTTGTTCACATTGTACTATCCTGGATTTTTTTTTCTTTAATATCATTTCTACTTACTTAGATTGTATAGTTGGGATTGAGATGTTAAAGTCCAAATATACTCAATTGTCTTTGATGAATAAGTTAATTTGTTTTTGAATGCTGTTAGATATTTTGCAGTTATGATCTATGATTTTTTCCTTTAAGTTCAATCTTTGACTATATTTCTAAGGGAAGAAATATAAATTTGTAGTGCAAATTTGTTGTCAAGATTTTTTTTAAAGAAAATGGCAGAAAGCTGATCCTAGCACTTCATAAAACAGTCACAAGTGGGGGAAAGAAGAAACAAATTTGTAGAAACCTTGGCTCAAGATCTGATTAAGCCGGATAATTGAAATCATTAAGTAGTAAATCATATGCTTATGTGGTTGATAGTATATTATTTAGTTCTTCATGGATTTTCTCTCCCTAATCAAGATCAGAAACAGATCTTGATAGAAGAGCTATAGCTATATTCCAGAAAGACTTTTGCTTTATCTCACGAGAAACACAACAAAGTATTTTGAACACGTGTCCCAGGAATTATCTTTCCTGTCGCAATGATGTCTGATGAAACTAAGTCTTTCATCTCCTTCATTTGACTTTTTTTGTAGATCAACATGATTTTTAGGGAGATTATTGTAGCATTGCTATACAGATTGGTTTAAGAGGAAATGTACTAGAAGCTGGGATGATTATGGGAAAATTGCAATGTTCTAGGCGGAATATAGAAAGAGACATATTTAGAATTTTTGAAATAAATTGAGAAAGGAAGTAAAATATATGAGAGAGATGGTCACCAAGCAATGGGTGAGATTTGGCTAATGCTGGGGGACAGAGGAGGGTGAAGTAAAAAAAAAAATATTGATATAATTTCCAGTCAACATGACATAGAGAAGTGTCATTCATACCAATTGTAACAGAACGGCTGTATCACCTTGATAATGTTTTGTTGCTTTGATTTCTTTTATTTTATTTTATTTTTGTTTCTGAGATAGGGTGTAGATTGCCATGGATAGCTCCACTCTCTTCAACTCAAAAGGCAAGGCTGTGCATTTCAGCTGCTGAGTAAATTGCCCATGGGCTGTTAACACTCTGGACACACACTTTGAGCCTGCATTAGCTTATCTCTGGTTTATGATGTGTGATTTTACTTTATAGATGGGCTGGCTGACTCAGCCATTTGGATTCTGTTTGTGAACTGATTTATGACCCAAGACTTTGTTTCTCGGGTGGCTTCTGCTGCAACCCACAGACTCTATTTGTTACTTGGTTTATGACTGGAAATTTTGCTTCATATATACACACTTCTGCCATGGTCCTGCAGGCATTTGTTTATCCATTTACTGACCCAAAGACTGCATTTCTGGTAATGACTCTCTTCTGAAACCCTGCTAATAATTCCTAATCTAGAGTCCAACTAGTATCTCTGATTCCTAAGATAGGACAGTAGGGCAAGACAGTCTTGCTCTGCTCACAACTCATTGTTCCTATGTCATGAAGAACAAGCAGGGAACATAATGGCAATATCAGAATACAGTGTTATATCTATGGTTAGGTTAGATAGACCCTCTTGTAAAAAGCAATTCTGTGAGGGTGAACTATGACCATAAGGTGGTAAAATGACTGGATCTTATAATAACTATACACACATCCCATCAACAAATTCATTCAGCAATGTGTATGAAGAATTCACTAAGTGGGCTGTTTATCTCCCTGACTCATACAATTAAAGCTCTACATGGAAGATGATGTTCAAATCTCCATTTAGAGGCATACATACATATATAATTTTCTGTGTGTATATATACATGTATATATATACCTATGTTGAAATGTATGTATATGCATATTATGGAATACAAATATAATATATAGCATAGTATTTAATATATTATATACCAATTATGTATACATGTATGTGTATATATACATATATATCTTATTACATATGTGCTTTTTAATTCCATATTATTTTAGGCATCTGTTATATTTCTATAACTTCCCAAAACTCACAATCTAATTTCTTAAATATCATAAATTCTCTTCAAATATTGTCATTTCTTAGATAACAAAATGCATGCTATTTGTTCTTTAATTATGACATAAAGTTAGGCAGAGACATTACTCTATCATTGTTCAATGGTTCAAAAGTGTAAATGATTTATATTTTTTTTTTTCAGGAATAGAGGTAGAAGGCATTAAATGTCAATAGTATCAAATAATATTAAAAATAAGTTGACTATATGTTATTGGGCAAGAAACTATGGGGTAAAGATATGGAACATGGTTGAAAATCATCTGTCTTTGTGTAGTCAAGTCATAGATGGGTTAGAGCAAAAGTTAAAATCACTACCAAATTAGAAGAAAAGATAAAGATGAAAAGAAGACACTGGGTAAAACTACACCCTCTCCTGTCTGGCCTGTTTAAACAAATTGTTGACTCCAAAAAAATGGGAAATGTACAAAGGTAAATAAATTGATGGGTTATTGCCATTTCCTAGAGAAGTTTAACCAACAAAAATATTAGTATAATGAGGAAGCCCAAAGAGCCCAACAGCCACCTAAATCAACAATCATTTGACCTCCTTGACAAATGAAGGAACAAGGCAGTGAAGCACCATAATCACTTAGGGAATAGGCTAGTTCTCAAAACACCATGGCATAGTGCTACAGAAGATTACAAGCATGTGTTGATACTGAATGTTATTAGAGGGGAAAAGAAGCCCACAGGCACCTTGTCACATGACTGAGCTAAACTAGATTTTCTAAAGAGCATTTGCATATTAACCTTGAAGGAAGAGAGTAAATAGACATAAATGGGATGTATATTCTGGCCCATTTTATGATAACCGATAGTAGAGCCACCACATTTGGTTCCTTTTGCCTAAGTATATAAAGAGTATCAATGGTATTTAATAAGAAGATAAGAATTTAGAAATGATTAATGCTGTAGGTCAAACCAAACCATTTTCTTTCTTTTTTTCTTTTTGCAGGCCCTCATCACCTCAAGCTAAATTATTGCAATAGCCTGTTCATGGGTTTCCCTGCTGCTGCCTCAATTCTCTTCCCTATCCAGCACATCCTTCATTCAGGCTCCAAAAAGATTTTCCTAAAGGGCAGGTGTGATCATGTCACCTCCCTATTCAATAAACTCAGTGGCTCAGTATCACCTTCATTATCAAATACAAAATGCTCACTTTGGCATTCAAAACCTATCATAACCTACCCCTTTTCTACCTTTCTAGTTTTCATGTGCCTTACTCCCTTAAATTTACTCTTTGATCCATTTACACTGGCTTTCTGACTATTTCACAGACAAAATAATCCATGTCTGAGCTCTGGGCATTTTCTCTAGCTATCTCCCATGTCTGGAATATTCTCCCTCCTCCACTCTGACTACTGGCTTACAATTTGTTTGTTCAACAAGGACAATTATGATTATGATTTCCCTGGTACAGAGAATTTCTAGGTGTGGTGCCTCTATGATTGGTTCATCAATCAATGTAGGTTGACTCCATTTCTGTAACATAAAGTCTTAAAGCAGAGCTTAGCAAACTATGGCCCACAAGTCAAATCAAGACAAGCACCTATCTTTATAATGTCTATAAGTTAAGAATGGTTAAAATGTTAAAAAAATTCTTAGCTCAAAAGCCATACAAAAAAAATGATGAGCCTGATTTGGTTCACAAACCATAGTTTACCAACCTCTGGTCTTACAGAAATATTCAGACAACTAAAATTTCAAGTGAATTGCCCAGATAGGGTTATCTGGCTAGTAAATGTCAGATCTGAGATGCAATCCCACTTATTCATTACTCTGAGGCTAGCTCTCTATCTACTATTTTATGATTCTTGTATTGTGCCATTGCAGTTCAAATGATTGATATTTTAATTTATGATACATATTTTAGCATTATATATTTGGTAAGCTCTACTTAAAAAGAAGGTGAGGGTAGAGGACAAGTGCTTTCTATTATACCAAAGAGCCTATTTCTTTTTTTTCCATTTTTTTTTTAATTTTTAGATTGCAACATACAGTTCTACATAATTTTGGGTTCCAGATTTTCTTCCCTCCC
>JAQQSZ010007330.1:0-13339 GCA_028646595.1 Phalanger gymnotis | reverse complement strand
GTTCTCAAGCCCCGCCTCAATGACCAGAGACCATTGGTTCCTGAGCTGGCCCCTCCTAAGTCACCAATCCACACCCACACAGGTTTCACACCTGACAGGGCCCTGGGCCTGGGGCTTAGCACTTAACAGCTGAAAGTACTTCCACTCAAAAGAAACAAAAGCCATGCTAATGAGACAATTTTGCTTAACAACACAACTTGCCCGGCCCAGTGGTGATTGTGGGCAAGCCCAGCAAGGGTGGAGTCACACCGGAAGGCTTGTGGCCAGCACAGAAGAGAAGCCTCATTGCAGGCCACAGGCCCAGCACGGTGTCTGTCACCAGCGTCCTTCCAGGCTGTCTGAGCTTTGGGCAAACACTTGGAATTATGATGGGGAATGGAACCCAAACCTTTTACGTAAAGCAGGTGGAGCTTGTGTGTGTGTGTATGTATATGTGTGTGTGCATGAGTTTGTATCTGTGTACATGTGCACATGTGTGTCTGTCCCACCTGCTTGATGTTCTGTTCTTTGATGGACCAGGATGTATGCATGCATGCACGCATGCACACACACACACACACACATGCACACACACGCGCGCCCGCATTGTGTTTCCAACTTTGTCTTGATTGGCTCGGGAGGGACACCAGACAGCAGGCCCAGTGGTTGGTGCCTCTCATAGTAATCGCTCAGGGAGATGATGGTTTTAGCAGTTTCTGTCAGGCTCACAGTGACTAGCCACAGAACTTCAAAGGGGAGACATAAAACCAGCCAAAGCCACCACTTGGGCCCTTTGTCAGGGAGATGACTTCAGCCTCTGGTGGCTTGGATCCCGCCCCCCCGACCTGGATGGAGCAGCCAGATGCAGGAGGATGAGGCCTGGACAATTCAGAATGCTGTTGGAGTCGTTCGGCGATGGAATCCATCAGGACCGGCCTCCCTGCAGGGCCCTGGGCAAGCTGGGGGACGAGAATTCCTCCTTCTGGGACCCCTAGCATGGGCACGAGACAATCTACTAGGCTGGCACCTTCCTGTGGTCATTCTTCCCTTTTCTGTTCTTCTCGGATCATTCAGACACGCTTCCGTCCGCCCTCTGTCTCTCTGTCGCTTGTTTATCTCTAATCAATCTTCTATCCGTCTGTCTAGCCTCTGTATATTCATCTCTCTTCCATCCTTCCCCCCATGTCTCCTCTGCCCCCTATCTCTTTCCATCCATCTGAGTCCGCACTGTACTAAGTCCTACTGAAACTACACTGACAGTCCCTGCCCTCCAGGTGCTTTTGTTCTACTAGGAGGCAGACCATCCATAGATCAGTCAAAGCAGACTCGGTGCCACGCCAAGATGCTCACAAAGCCTCTTGAGCGTGTGCACCCAGAATGGAGGCAGACTGACCGGTGGCTGGGCCGATTGCAAAGGCAAAGATCCCCTGGGACAACCCTTCGTAAGCCCATCCGCTGTGTCTGCTGCTGAGTCCTCAGGAGTGCCCAAACCCACCAGGGCAGGTCATGTGTGGAGAAAACTGCCCATTGCCTTGGCTGGTCCCATTTCACGCCCTCAGAAGCCACATGTTTCTAGTGGTCTCTGATCTTTTCAGACCCCATATTCTTGAAGATGTCTACTCTACAAGATGAAAGAGGGGGAAGCATTGCCCACCAGGCCGCCAGGCTCCATTCCTACCAGCTGCTCGGGAGGAACGACACCAAAGTACAAATGCCCTGTGTGGGGACATCCGGATTTTTTCAAAGGCTTCAAAAGGCATCAACCCCCTTGTAATAGCCTAGAAATAGATATTTTAGAAAGAAAAAGTCTCTGGAAAGGAAAGGTTCCCACCCTTAGCCCTGGTGCTGCCCATACCATGACAGTCATGACGAGTTGGAAATGGCATGAGTGTGCGGCCTGATCCCAGAGGAAGAGCCCACCTCCGAGTATGTGAACTGGCCAGAGGAAGAGCTCACCTCCATGTATGTGGACTGGCCCACTAGTCAGAGGAAGAGCTCACCTCCAAGTGTGTGGACTGGCCTGTTGGCCAGAGGAAGAGCTCACCTCCAAGTGTGTGGACTGGCCCCCTGGCCAGAGATAGAGCCCGCCTCCAGATGTGTGGACTGGCACACCGGCCAGCTCCCCTTCAGTGGTAAGGAAGACTGCCGGATAGACAAGAGCCTGTGGAGGGCCAGGCCCTTCCCTCCCCAGTCCCTGGGGGCTTGTGGGTGGAAGCAAACCCTTCCAGGGCAGCTGCCCACCTGGGGCTCTGTGGAGACACTCCCTGGGTTTGTCCTGTGCTCAGCACAAAGGGTCAGGATGGCTGTGAAGGAAATCTACAAGATGGAGGTGAGAAGGGAGTGCATTCCAGGCATGGGAGACAGCCAATGCAAAAGCCTGGAGGTGGGAGATGGGATGCCACATACAGGGGCCCACAAGTAGGCCCATTGGCGTGGACTCTGGAAGGTCAGTTGCAGCCTGTCCTTGGCCACCTGTGCTGTGTGATTCTCAGCCAGGCTCCCACTCGAAGTGCTGAGGGGCCATCTGGCTTCCTCCCGCCTACTCTCAGCCCACAACTAGCCCATCTTCATTGCCCTGGGTTAAAGGTCCACCTGCCCTGGGTGTGAGCAGGTCTGTGTGTTTTTCAGAGGCTTTGAGAAAAATGGCCCTCACTGCATCTCTGGGCCTGCTACCCCAGGTGAAGCAGAGGGGAGGCTGGCTCTGGGGGCTCTTTGGGGAGAGGGTCCGCAGAGTTAACACGCCTCTCCTTGCATTTTGCAGGACGGTCGTCATGCCAGTGGCTAACGAATTCGCCCCAGATGTCGTGTTGGTTTCATCTGGTTTTGATGCCGTTGAAGGCCACCCCACACCTCTCGGAGGCTATAACCTGTCAGCAAAGTGTAAGTGTGGTTTTCAGATTGTTTTCGAGTTTGGTTTCAGTTTCAGCACTTTGGAGAGGGAGTGGCCAGGGGGAGTTGGCAGTACTGTGCCCCTTCTGTCACCACCAAGATGCCAGGCTGTCCGATTTCAGTCTGGGCTTCTCTTTTTTTAAACACCACCTCAGTGACTCTTCTGCCTGCAACCCGCCACCCCATGGCCTTGAAATGTCCCCACCTTGAGGACAATGAGTTTTGTAAATGAGGCCTTTGAACCATGCCAGGTGAGTGCCCTGACTGCCTTTGGGTACTGTCCTCAGCCTGTGAGCCCCAGCTCCTGGGTGGCCCCCAGGGAGCCAGGGACCCTCCCCAGGTACATAGCCTGTTGCTTCCCTGATGCTGGTGAAGCCAGCTGGGGCCAGACCTTACCTGCTGCTCCCATCCCCAACGCAATAAATGCCAGCTATGGGGAGGGTCCATTTAGCTTGGGCACTGAGGGTGTGGCAGGGACAAAGAAGGCCTTTTTGCCCTGTTGTGTTCATTTCTGATCTTAAGTGAGATGAAAGACCTGTTTCTAGTTCAGGCCCATGAGCTGTGCTGAGTGGGCAGTGTAGACACCAAAAAAGGTGACATAGCCCCTGCTCTCCAAGGGCATCTATTCATCCCCCACTGTGTGCCAGGCACTGTGCTAGAGGCCCAAGATACAAAGACAGAATTGAAAGTTCCTGCCCTCCCAGAGTGTCTGTTCTACGGTGCCTGCTCAGACTGGTACCCCATCTTCTCATGCCCTTTGCCAGGAGGCCGCTGCAGCTATCTGCCAGTCCAGGCCCCAGGATCCTGACATCTTCTGGCCTTGGTCTCAGTGAACCAGCAATGCTGGCTGAGCCCCTGCACCCTTAACTCTGCAGCTTTGCTTCAAAGGGGGAACCATCAGGAGGGAGATCATCTGGGGCTTATTGGCTTGGTCAGGAACCCACCAAAGATATAACTAACTAGCATCTTGCCTTAGGAAGTTTTTTCTAGAACATGTGGAGCCTGGGAGGACATGGTCCAAGGGAAGGATGGAAGACTGGGGCAGGGCCTGCACCATCCCCAGCTGGCTCCACACCATAGGTGCCCAGAGTACCCTTTCTGTCAGAGCCGAGTTGTTAGAAGGTTTCTCTGGAACTTTGCCCCATGGGTCCTGCCTTCCCTGTTGGAGAGGGCAGCCCAGCAGCAGGGTCAATGTGGCTGCTCTCCTTTGTGCCTGTCGGAGTGAGCCTACCCAACCCGACTACTCCCACCCTTTCTTACACATGCACTCACACACTCACATGCACATTCTCACATATTCACACACGCATTATCATATACATTTTCACACATTCATATTGTCACACACATATCACATATTCACATACACACAAATTCACACACATTCTCACACATTCACACATATGCTCATATATTTACACATGCACACTCAAACACAGTCACACGCTCGTGCACACATTCATACATTTTCACACTCACATTCTCACACACACATACATATTCACACACACTCATACATTCTCACACATACACATACACACTCACACATTCTTACACACACTTATACATATTCATACACTCGCGTACTGTCCCAGAGTTGATGATCTAAGGCCCTCTCAGAGCCTTTCCCCTTAGATCTTCCCTTACCCCGCTCCCAACAGATCATTTTTTACATTAGTAAATTCAAAGCATCGAAAACATCATTCTTACATTCACGCAGATCAAAAGGGGGAATCCAGCCCCAAAATTCTGCGATGACTTTATTAAGCTCAGACCTGGCTTCCATTAGGCAGCCGAGGCCCCAGCCCCCTCACGGCTTTTTTAATGTGATGTAATACCTTTCGGGACTCTTTGATCGCCTGCCAGGAGTCTGTTCAGCTGCCGACCTTTGCCCTTCTCCTGCAGGTTTTGGGTACCTGACGAAGCAGCTCATGGGACTGGCCGGCGGACGCGTTGTCCTGGCCCTGGAGGGAGGCCATGACCTGACGGCCATTTGCGATGCTTCGGAAGCATGTGTTTCTGCTTTGCTGGGAAACGAGGTAGGAAAACGAGGAAAGGTGTTGGGACGGTTTTACGTGGATGGGATCAAGGGGTGGCGGCGGCGAGTGCCCCAGACGGCCCCGTGGGCTCCCGCAGACCCCACCGGGCCCAGCAGTCGGCGATGGGGGTGCGAGAGGGCCCAGAGGGGGAGGGTCCTGCCCAGGCACCCAGGCCAGCTTGTCTGGATTTTAGGCGGGGTGCCCGCTTCGAGGCAGGGTGCCGGCTCTGCCGGTGCCCCTAGGGCTCACCTTTGCTGCTCGGCTTGCCTCCCTCAATCTCTTCTTTCTCATTATGAACATCTTTTCAATCTCATGGAGTCCTGAGGCCGTAGATGGGAAGAGGCCACAGAGTCTCCTTTGGGTAGTCCAAGGCACAGAGGTAAAGGTCACCTCTCCCACTGCGTCTAATTCTTGAAGGTTCGTGGAGTGTTGGACGTGCCTTATTCTCTAATTGGAGCTGAACAGTAGCCTTGGCACATAGATCTTCACCCATCATGGTCCCTGTTTGAAAGCTAAAACAGAGAGAAAAGGTCATGATGGGTGGCAGGAGACTGGGAGGGTTGCAGCCAGGCTGTGTCAGAGGCAGGATCTGAACCCGGGTCTTCTTGGCTCCAGAGCTCCCACCAGGGCACTCTCATGAGTGCCAGGAACAAGTGCAGCAAAGAAGGGTATTTGCTGCCAAAGGACTGGGGGTCTTCAAGGGCTTGGTGCCCAGGTTGGGTCGAGGAAGGCTGGCAGTGAGCTGGATCAGCCCCAAAGCCTGGGGAGGGGGCTGCTGAGGAGTGAGAAATGGCCTCTGGGCCAATTCTGTCCTCACTCACCACAGGCATTGTCCTTCAGAGAAGCTGATTGCTTTACCCAAGGTCACACAGCACATGCTAAGCCTAGGCCCTGCTCCTTCCCTCTCCCATTGCCTTGCCTCTCCCTCCCTCCAAAGGCCCCAGTGTTTACTAGCCAATTTGCACTCAAGTTTCTAGGAACTAGGATTTGAATCCTCACCCACTGGTTCCACCTTCGCCCTCAAACCCAGAAAGAAAATCCTGTCGTCGCTTAGTCGGCATCGCTCCCCAGGCGCTTGTGAGGTCATTTTATGTGAGGGAGGGGCCTCCTACTCCAGACATGGCATCCTCAACACCGATGATCTTGAGAAGAGAGCTTCCCTAGTCCAGAGTCAGGGTCCACACTCTCCAGCCCACAGCTGCAGGCATCTGCTAATGCTCATTCAACAAAGCCTGGCTGTCAGTGGCCAGCCTGCTGGGGATCACCGTGGGCTTCTCTATAGTGGGCTGCTGCCCAGGAAGAGCCCGTGTGCGTGTGTGTATACGTGTGCACATGTGTGTGTGTGTGTATCTCGCTGGATTTCTGGAGGTAACATTTCAGGGAGCTATGGACTTAATGTCTCTCGTTCAAAGACAACTTGCTTGATCCATTCTGAATCGGAGCTTAACTCTCAGAACCTCAGGGTTGAGAGGGACGCCAGAAGGGGTTGGCCAGCCCCCGCCTGAAAGATGTCTCATGAGGGCCAGGAGTCCTCACCTCTGAGGTGGCCCAGGATGCTCTGGGAACCTCTTGGTTGTGAAGAGACCACTCAGTCCCAAGCAGGTGAGGCCAATAGCAAAGGAGGGCCCCAGAGGGCAAGGTTCTGACCCAAGCTGTGACCCAAAGTTGTTACCTCTCCTCTGGGCTTCTTTCTCTGAGAAGCAGTGTTGCCCAGTGGTTAGAGGGCCAGCTTCGGAAGGAGAAAGAGGGATTCGGAATCCTGGGGTCATTTCCTGACTCACTACCCCCAAGATACAGGCAAGGTGCTGGCCTGCACTAGTGGATGGAGCTTCCACACCCAGAGGCCCCTTTGCCCACCCAGTAGGGTTATGCCCCAACAGGCTTGTCTGCCTGAGTTCTAACCTAGCACCATCACTGTGCCAACTAGGGATACCATCTAACAGCCTCTCAGGGCCTCAGTCTCTCCATCTGTAAAATGATAGGGTTAGACTTCCTCTCCACCAGGCATCATTTAGTGAGTGCCTACTATGTGCCTTGCCCTGTCCTAGGTGCTAGAGATGCAGAGAGGAGTGAGACAGGCCCTGCCTTCAGGGAGCTAACTTTCTAAGATGGTTCCATTCCACATTCTCTTCTTTTCTTCAAACCAAGAATGGCACTGGGAGCCCAGGGAAAGCTGCTCTCCTTCTGTAAACCCCGTTGGCAGAGAAGTGCTGGTGGTCAGGAGCTTGCTGGCCTCAGCTGCCCATCAGTAGTCCCTGAGCCCTGTTCCCTCCAGCCTGCAGACACCAGTGAGCCAGTGGGAAATGCCCTTCCCAGCCTGGTACCTTCTTACCTTCTCAGCCTCGCCCCCCACTTCCTCTGTGCTCCAGGGGCACTGTCCCCTTCAGACCCCCTGTCTCCCAATTCCAGGCCTTTTCACTATCTGGACCCCATGACTGGAATGCTCCTCCTCCCCACCTCTTTCTCTTCCCTCTCTCCTTCCTCCCCCTCTCCTCTCCACCTTTCTCCCCCCTCTCCCTTCTTCCTTCTTCCCCTTCTCCCCTTCCTTCTCCCCCTTCACCCCTCCCCTCCTCATCCTCCCCTTCTTCCTCCCCCTCTTCCTCCTCCCCCTCTTCCTCCTCTTCCTTTCCCCCCTCCCCCCTCTTTCTCCTCCTTCCCTCTCCTCCCTCCCCCCTCCCCTCTCTTCCCCTCCTCCTCACCTCCCATCAAGTCTCTGCTAACATCCCACTTTCCACAAGAAGCCCTCCCCATCATCCTTCATCCTGGTGCCTTCCTGATGAGACGATGTCCAGTTGGCCCAGGCTGTAGCTCGTCTATACAGAGCTGTCTGCATTTTGTCTCCCCCATTGGGCTGGGTGCTCCTTGAGGGCAGATACTGTGTGCTTAAACTGGACTAAGTGCTGGAGAAAGAAAGAAAGAAAGGCCAAATCCTTTCTATGATCTCATTGACTGATCGGTCTGCTTTGTGACCGGGGACACCTTAGGATCTCCCTTTTCCTTGTCCAAAGAATGCGCCTAATGATACCTCTGGTCCCTCTTCCAAGGTCATTGGAACGAGATCATGGAAAGGATTTGGCAGAGCTTAGCTAGGGAAAGGGAGAGGCTGAGGGAGCTTAGGTGACCGGCCCAAGGTCACCCCACCAGAGCCGCAGCTCAGCAGCCAAGGAAGCCTCCACGGTCTGAGGCTAGGACCAAAGCACTCACGGCCCTGTTCCCATCTCTGCAGCATTTGGAGGCTTCTTCCCAAGACTCCCCTCTGAGCGAGGGAGGCCCGGTGTCAGGAGCGCCCCAGCTTCACAGGGGATGATGCCCTGGAGCAGTGCATGCCAAGGGCTGGCGGTCATCACCAGACAAAGATGTGGCTCGGCCTCTTCCTCGGTCAGCTGTGGAGTGGGAGTCCCAACTGTCCTTCAGCTTGGTAAATAGCTGACTGCTTCCTAAAGCATCGTCAACATTTAATCCACCTTTTCCATAAAGAAGCCACACTTTGTTCTCCTGTCTCAGTTGAAAGAGGACTCGTTTCTCTCCCGAAGCCTCCTTTTAAACATGTTTGTGCATTTTTGTCATTGACGTCTTCAGACTGACAGTGGCGACTGTAGCTTTAAGAAAGGACCTGTTGAGGCTCTCGGACAGGCATCTGCTCCCCTAACAAGAAAACGTTTCTCTGCTTACACACATCAAAAAGCAGGAAACACTCATTTTATCAAGGACTTTTATAAAATCTTTTTAATGCAAGAAAGTTGGACGGCCCTGCGGCTTCTCTGTCCTGCGGGGCCTTTGATGAAGTTTGATATACAGTGTGTTGGACGATTCTGCACGCACACACATGGGCAGCCAGCTGTGGACAGCAATATGCCAGAGGGGAAATTGGCTAACTTAAGAGAGATGGCTAAATTATATGGTGAAATAGTAGGAAATGGTGGGGGGAGCACAGGGCCTCCCTGAAGAGTGTCGGTGCTTACCAGCTGAGATGAAAACTTCACTCTGAAGGACAGACACAAGTCAGGAGGCCAAGGCCACTCCTGAGGCCTCCAGAGCTCTCTGGGACACTGGATTTACTGAATACAACCACGCCACTTAAGAATTGGTTTGTCTGAGAGTCAGGAGGGGGCGGGGAGAGATGTGGGGGCTACAGTCAGATGCCCCTTGAAGCCAAATAAGGAGGAGGCGCCAGGCTCAGTGAGACGGTCACCCCCATTATAACTAGGACTAGCTCATTGACAAATGCTTTGTTCATAGGGGAAGGTGATGGGAGGAGGGGTATCATCCCCGAGAAGTGTGTGTGTGTGTGTAATATTATGGATAGATGGAGCTATAGATGTGTATGTGTGTGTGTGCATACATACACATTCATGTCACAGCTACATACCCCATGACAGTATTGGAACCCTAGTCTAAATGGTGCCTTGTCTTAACCCCACAGTGGATACGTTGAGTGAGGGGAGGCAGTGAGGGCTTTGGCAAAGCTTGACTTGGATAAAGGCAGAAAAGAGGCAATCTCCTGGCAGCATTTTAACTGTTTCACCATCCTGGTCTCCTTCCAAAGAGCTCAAGAAAGCCTAGGGCTCAAGCGCCCCAGGGAAGGGCCGCAGGGCAGTAGAGGGGGGGAGTGTTAAAAGACTGAAACTAAATGACTATGATTAACTGAGGATGTAATTTTTTTAAAAAAAAAAGACAAAATCTGGAAAATTAAGAACTAGAAAAAATGTTGCCAGGGGAACTATAGAAAAGAAAAAGAAAAGGAAAAAAACCAAAACTTGACTCTTTGAGAATATTAAGAAAATAATAACCTATTCATTAACTTACCCCCCACCACAAAAAAAAGGAAAATCACATTACCAAAATAGAAAGTGAACAAGGAAAAGTCATGAGAAAGTATAAGGAGTTATCCAAATCGACTCTACGTAATTATGTGCTTGCAAAATTGAGAACTTAAAGGAAATGAAGGATTACCAACAAAATATAAAATACCCACATTACAAAAACAAGAAATAGTCCTTAACTCAATGTCAGAAAATGAAATTGTACTTTAAAAAAAGCTAAAAAGAACAAACACCAAGTGTAGTCCACACAGACTTAGAACATCTATCTGATGTTGTAGGAACAATAGCTGTGCTACAAAAATTCTCAGTAATTGAGAAAGCATGCTGCCCGACTCTTTATGAGGCAAATATGTCCCTAAGATTTAAACCAGGGAGGGATAAAGCCAAGAAAGAGAACATCAGACCAATAGTTCCCCTGAAAATTGATGCAGAATTTCTTCATAAAATACTCACAAAAAGACCACAGTAATATACAAAATCTTCACTATGGACAAGTTGGATTTATACCAGGGATGCTTGGATGATTCAACATTAGGAAACAATTAACATAATTAATCATATTTAAAAGAAAAACAACCAAAACCTAGTGCTACAACTGGTGGTTGAAAAGGGAGCATTATTCACTCAGTCAACCAGTCTGCCGTGACACACACAACAATTATTTTTTGGCAGTGAGTTGACCAGATGTTTTGGCGTTGGGTAGACTGAGCCCAAGTGTAAACCAGAGCCCTTGTCTGTTTTCTCATTTTTCACGAGCACACACACACACACACACACACAGATCCTGGTAGTGAACTGTGGTCTCTGTTTTAATCTTGTCATTCTTGGGGTGTGTAGAGTTTAGAGTTGGGCTTTCATGTTGCTTTTAGGACACCCCCATGGAGCTCAGGCCCCTCTTTTTCACTGACCACCTGGTTTCATGCATCCCCAGAATTCCACCCCAGAGGTTTTGCCCCTAAACTCAGCCCAGGCCATCCCAGCTCTGGGCCTCCATTTCCCCATCTGTGAAACAATCACACTGGAGTATAAACCTAGTTAACTAATGGGGCCTTGCGGTTGATTGGAGCTTGTTTTCAGAGCTTATGATGGGGAAAGGACCCCACAACGCAAGCACATTTGGGCTCTACCCACACAAAATGAAACATTCCAGGAAGCATTTCCATGCTGATAGTGCTGTCCATTGAGAACTGTGATTGCCCCAAGTCTTGGCCAGATCCTTAACAATCTCTGCCACTGTTATCTTCACCATCAAAGTCCAAGCGAAAGAGCCCCCCTTATTTTGCAGAGGAGGAATCACACAGCTAGCTAGTAACAGAACTAGTCCCCGACCCTGGGTCTGCCGACTGCCAGACCAGCACTCTTCCCGTGAGGCCATTCCTTTTCATTCTCTTCTCTTTGAAAATGGGATGTCCCCTTCCCTCCAAGAACTTCCCCAGAGGACACCTGCCATGGCGAATCCTGTGCAGCAGGAGTCTCTCTGTGGATCCTGAGCCTTTGATGGATCTCCGTCACCTTATTCCAAGGTCCCAAGTCAGTATTTTACATGATGGAAGGTGCTGTATCTGCTCACCCCAGAAATTTATTTTTCTAGAGTAAATCATCCTTATGCCTGTCCTCTTTAAAATCCACTGAGCCCTGTGCTAGGTACTGAGGATACAAAGACAGAACTGAGCTGCCCTCAACGAGCTTCTGTTCTGCTGGGAGATGACATAGAAACAGGAAAGACTGGAGACTCTATTTGGATGAAAGTGAGAATACCAACAATGGAAAAGGTCAGGAGGGGCTTCTTGTAGAAGGCGACATGAGCTGAGCCTTGAAAGGAAGCAGGGATTCTGAAAGACAAAGGGGGACGCTTGATGCCTGCCATGCATGGGGCATGTCTGTGCAAAAGCATGCAGTGGGGAAATGGGAGTGGAACAGAGAGTGCCCCGAGGGAAGAATAGGAAAGAAGAGTTAACAGTGGCCGTGGACGGCTTTACATGCCGTGTAGGTGAAGGGTCTGTTTGATCCTAGAGGCAATGGGAGCCAAACAGGATTTTGAGCTCGAAAGGAGGGATTGTTTCTGTCTCTGTCATCCTATCTGTAGTGCCTAGCAAATAGTAGGTACCGAATCAGTGCTTATGGATCGATTGACTTTGTCGGCTGTGGACGGAAGACAGACCAATTAAGAGGCTGGTGCCATAGTCCAGGTGAGAGAGAATGAGGACCTACACCAGAGCTGAGTGAATGGAGAGGCGTGGACCAGTGGGAAAGGTCACATGGGGGTATGGTCAGAAATCCCAGCTTCTGGCACCAAAATCACCTCAGTGGCTTTTCTGCTTTCTCTATGGGAGCCCCATCCTGGACATCTTAGTCTCTCTGTTTGAAGTCTTTTGTGGGGAGGCCTTCTGGGGTCCCCATAAGGTAATAATGGCCATAGCAAAAACCAGCCACTGGAAATGATAAAGGTCATTCGCCCTCAGGCAGCTTTCCCCTCTTCCACTCTAAGAGCACCCCCTCCCAGGAGATCCCATGAGTGGTGTCATTTCTAGGAATAAAATGGGTTTTTACAAACCATGAAAACCTTCCACCTAGAAATTGCCAACAACTTTTACACCACATTTTCTCAGGGCTGCTGATGGCCTTATAATTCTTCCAAGACCCAAGTGAATGCTTTTGAACCAGAGACTACGGAAACTATCTCAATGGCTGATGAAAGTCACTCTGAAGAACAAAGACAGTTTTATTAGACCCAAAATTGATCCACCTGGATGGTTGTGTTATCTTCCTAAACTCCAGGTCCTCTCTCTTCCCCACCCCTACCCAAAAAGACCAGCTTTTAAAAATAACATTTTATCAGTACTTTTTGTTTTTATCAGCTAAATTCCCCATCCTCTGCCAACCCCCTCCCCTGAAGGCCATCCCTAATAATAAAAAACATTTCAGCAATATATCTCAGCCAACATATCCAAAAAGCCTGATATCATATGCAGGACCCACACCTCCGGGGTGGAGGGGAGCAAGGAGACATAAGACCTACTATTGAAATATAAAAAACCTCCAATGCCGTGAACAGCCTCTAGCTTACTTGGAGCCTTTGTGATCGGGATTCCTATTTCTGTTGATAGTAAAATTTGCCTTAAACCAGTTAAGCAACAAGTATTACTTAAATGCTTATTGTGCATTGGGACTGTTTCACAAAGTTCGGACAGAGGCAGAGCTGTCGTTGGGGCTCTAGGAGTAATGACAAGAGCCATGTTCCTCAGCATCGTTGTCCTGTGTGGCCTTGGACACGTGCCAAGGATGCTTCCAGCGAGCCTCTGGAGGATCAGTAAAGGCCTGATCCTGTTAGTCAGAGAAAACCACTTCTTTCACCAAATAGTCCATAGAATATTGAATATAAAGGAATAACAGGAGGGAAGTAACTTGCCCTAGAACCGTTTCTGTCTGAACTCCATGAAGAAAAAGGAGGACAGTGGGGAGATGGTGGTGATCATGGTGATGGTGATGGTGATGATGGTGATGGTGATGATGATGGTGATGGTGATGATGGTGATGATGATGATGGTGATGATGATGATGATGGTGATGATGATGATGGTGATGATGATGATGATGGTGATGGTGATG
>JAQQSZ010007329.1:0-13339 GCA_028646595.1 Phalanger gymnotis | reverse complement strand
TGGGCGGATGCACTGCCTTACCAGCACTCCTCCTTCTCCAAAAGCCCCTACCCGAAATTGGCTTAAATCTTCAGCAGGCTCTTCACTCCTGCTTTGATCAGCCACTTAATTCCTCCCAGCAGGTGGGCCTGGGGCCAGAAGCAGCTGCAGCCTAGTTCTAAAGCTGCCCCACCTCTGCTGCCCCAGGGGCAAGTGGCCGGAACCGCAAACTCAGTCACGCAGCTTGTCCAAATAACCTTCTCTGATGTCTTCGCTCTTTGTGGGTTGAGAGATCTGGTACATGCCACAGCTCAGTATTTCAGGATGCCAAGGCGCTTTCCGCTCGTCTCCTGGTCTGGTAGGTCCGCGTCTGGTCTGTTCGCCCCGTGCATGCTGGGCTCAGCTCCTCTCCCCTCGGCTGGGGGCTGGGAGGTCCGTGTGGGACAGACCTTACCCAGAGACCATCCAGGCTGTCCTAGGCTAGGGCCCTGCTTCCCTCTGCCACTTTGTGGGTTCTGCAGCTCTAGAATTGGTTCAGAGCCATTGTTTTATAGGTTTTTGGAGGGACTTGGTGGGGAGCTCACGCCAGTCACTGCTTCCCAGCCGCCATCTTGGCTCCGCCCCGTCACATAGATTCTAAGCATCTGAACTGGGATTTGAATTCTAGTCCTTGAACTCCAGATTATTCTTTCCATGATATGACAGTTTATCATAACATAACATTGATTATCTTAATGTGTTCTAAAATATAAAGTAATAGTAGTAATAGTAATTGGCCCCAAATTTATAGTCAAATATAAATTTATGCTATGTAATATGACATTTGGCCCCAAAACATAGTCATATCACATGTCAGTTTCCTTCTGTGCAAAATGAAAGTGTTGATTAAATGGCTTCTTAGGTCCCTTCTATCCCAAGAGCTATGTTCTTTGATAGGGTGTTTAAATTTGTTTTTCAAGAAAGAAAAGGATTAATTATTATTTGTAGTATTCTGCATAAATTGCTTAGTAGTATTGATGCTCCAATAGCTGAAAGTGAATGCTTGGAAATGTGTTTTCATAGATGAAAATGGTATATAGTGGATGGTGCAATTCTTGGCTGAATTGATGTCAAGAAATATCCAGAAATATTGTGAATAAAAGGAAAGAGAGTAGAAACAGAGAGGGGAAATATAATGCTATTGATGCATTTCCTATGAAAGTCAAGGAAGGTATTATTGTGGATGGTGAGGAGTGGTCATAGGAAAGGTATTGGTATATAAAAGATATCAATTATGTTCCCTGATGGAAAATGGAAGATTGGAATTCATATGGGGAAAAAATGACTTTAAAAGAAGGAGGAAGGGAAATTATTTTGTCAGGGATGTTTTATTTTTCATTAATGGCAATGAAAGCAAAGTGTTCGAATGTTTAGAAAGAGGAGAGATTAGGTTCAAACTCCAGCCGTATTGTCATTGGAGATGATTGTTATCAGTTGTACCATAACTCAAAATGTTCCTATTTTTTCATTCTATTTATTGCTTCAAACCCTTATATGGTTCCCTGAATTTTACTAGCATCAACAATCTTAGCTGTGCATTTATTTGAAAGATGGTGAAAAGGGACAAGTCATGTCCTTATTCCTTTTCAGCAGCAGAGCCTGTGAAAGAGAAAGCCAGGTCACCTGTAAAATGAGGGGAATCATAAGAAGAAAAAAAAAGCCTATTCCTTCAACTTTTTTATTTTCTTCTTTTTAAAGCAATTAGATCTATGTTCAAATGCCTTGTGAGGACAAATTGTGTTATTCTAGCAGAGCATGTGATGGATATGATCTTAGAAATGCCTTTGTTGAACCAGAGCTAAAGACCACTAAGATTCTATCCCATTCTAAAGCAGTTTCTTTGTTTTTTTTAATTTCTTTGTTTTAATTTGTTTTTAGTAATTAAATAATAGTTTATTAATATTTGATTTATTTGTTTTTAGTTTTCGACATTCACTCCCATAAATTTTAAATTTTCTCCCCCTCGTCCCCCTCCCTCCACAAGACAGCATGCAATCCGATATGGGCTCTATCTACACATACGTTCCTATTTATCACATTTTCACATTAGTCATGTTTCATAGAACAATTATGATAAATTGAAGAAATCATGAGAAAGAAAACAAAACAAAATGAAAAAGAAAAGATTCGGATTCTCTCTGCATTCCAACTCCACAATTCTTTCTCTGGATGGGGAAAACATTTTTTTAACTCTTTGTTTCTAAGTTCCATCCATATTCAGGGCATTTTTTTTAGAGCTAGGATCATTGATCTGAAGCTGGAAAGGACCTTAGAACCCTACAGGGAAGTTTACTGACTTGTTCAGGGTGACACTGTTGTTAAATGTCTAAGGTGAAATTTTAACTCAAGTCTTCTTGAAGTCCAGTGCAGTGTTCTACTCATTACACCAGATACCTCTCCAGAACATACATGTAATGGACTGGACTTCATCATACTGTTATAATTCTTTGAAAAACTGCCATACCTTCCATTGGCCTTTCTATGTAAATCTGCAAGAATTAGGCCACAAAGTAGGGTTGGAGTGAATGAATTATTATACTTTAAATAGAAACTAATCATTAATGGACAGTACAATAGCTTGTATTCTCATTTTGCGAAGCAAAAAAGAGATTTGTTAAAGAATTTTTTAAAAAATAGGGTTTTCAAAAAAAAGTGATAATTTGCTTGTGACACAGATAAAATACCAATGTACCTGAGAAAGGGGGTTAGGAGAATGAGGAAATAACTGGGCAACTGACTTAGGCACAGCTGCTAGCACATAGTGTGGAGAAAACAAACCCTCAGTACAATATTTTTTCCAGGTGCTGTGCTAAGTGCTTTTAATATATTGTTTCATTTTGTCCTCACAACATCTGGAAGGGGGAGATGCTATTATCATCCCAATTTAACAATTAGAGAAACTGAGGCAGACAGTGTTTAAGTGACTGGTCAAAGATCACACAGCTAGTAAGGGTCTGAGGCTGGATTTGAATTTAGATCTTTCTGACTCCATGCTACCTAGCTGCTGTTTCCCCTATTATAATTTGGGAACCTTGACAATAGGGTTTTTGTGTTGCTCCGTGGTCATTTATTATGACTTAAATCATGATTATGCCTTTCTCCCACCCATATGTGGGAAATTAAGAAGACTGAAAAAATGACTGTGAATGAAATGTTAAATCTCTCCACAAACGCTAACAGAAACTTACCTTGCTCACAATGATAACCAGTAAAAGTTGGAATTAATTCTCACACACTACAGACTGTAAACTCAGCAACCCTATTTTCTGTGTCCTCAATTATGGGATCTCCATAAAAAGTGGATTGGAATCTACCTTATCCCTTTTCTAAGATATTCCCAAGGATTCATTCATGGTTCGAGCTATTTCTGTTGATGGAAATGTGATTACAATAAGATAACTAAAATCTACTTTCCATTCTTTTTATCTTGACCATAGAGTACAAAATAAAATTCTTTCTTCCTAGTGTATAGTTCACTTTTGGGTCCAAATCCTCATCTTAATTTTAACATAGGATGTTAAAATAATCTCAGAACCTGCTGAGTCAGGCAGAATGGAAACCCCATCACTTTTGTATAACATTGTATGGTGCTTTTAAACTGTGGGTCATGGCAGAAAATTTGGCAACAGTAAAAGTTTTCTGAAAGCGCCATGACTAAAAATTAATTAGAAATCAAACACTTAATGAATCCAAGATGTTTCTGGCAGCATTTGCCCATGTTGCATCATCTAACTTCAATACAGCCTTAGTTCCCAACACATGACATGCACAGTTTGCACTACTCTTGCCATCACACCCATGCAGCATCAACCAATGCTGCCAAAATGGGAAAAGGGGTCAGGAGTGGAAAAGTTTAAGATGTCATGATAGATGACTGATCTTTTAGGAATTTACCAGGACTTATTCCAATATTCTCCAACAAATTTTGAGACTAATTCTTTCTCCACGTTATCATAATACTGTGTCTATAAAGTAGAGCTTATTAAAATGGAGCCTGTGCTTGTAAAACAAAAACTAAATCTAGTAAGTATAATTGGTTGCTGTTGTAATTGAATGTAATTTATACTTTTAATAACATTATTCTGAGAAAGGTTCCATTTATCTTATATAGTACCCTTACTTTGAGGTTCTAACACTGCTGGCCTAATCTGCCTTCAGAATTAGGTCTTAAGATCCAAGAGGAGCATTACCTTTCCTGTTTGCCATGTCGCCACAATGACTCATACTGTTTTCTTGTTGTTCAGTCATTTCCAACTCTTGGTGACCCTACTCATAGTTTTCCTGGCAAAAATACTGCATCAGTTTGCCATTTTCACCTCTATCTCATTTTACACATGAGGCACTGAGGCAATCAGATTCAAAGGACTTGTTCCAAGTTTCATAGCTAATAAGTGTCTGAGGCCATATTTGAACTCATGAAGATGAGTCCTTCTGACTCTAGCCCTGATTTTATCCCCTATGTCACTTAGTTACCATATTGTGTTTCTTCTTCAATACAAACACCGTAAGTGTTTCAGGCCATTTCTTGGTTAGTATCCCTACTTATTAGGGACTAAGAAATAATTTCATTAGATAGTATTACTTTCATTTCAGTGGCAGTGTGGAATAAAATAGAAAGAAAAGGCCTTGAAGCCTTGAAGACCTGGATTCAAATCTTTATTTAGATAAATAATGTGTGTTACTTCAAGTAAGTCACTTAATGTTTTGGTGACATGGAGATCCCACTCAAATACTATAAGGTGCAGGGAAAATGCTATGCTGCTTCCATAAATGTGTCTTCTTTTAGGGGTTTCTAATGAAATCACAGGTTCAGTCCCTATCATTATCTATATCCTAAGTCCCTTCTCAATTTTGCTATAATAATAGAATCACAGATTCTTGTTGTCAGAAAGGACCACAGAAGTCATACAGTCTAACTCAAACTAGAACCAGAATGGTGACTGAAACACATTCAGTCATTATGTCTTTTCATTGACTTCAGATTTCAAAAAAATAAAATAAAATCTTCACCCTGTCATCCGAGATATTAATTATTTTGCCAAGCTCTATCTTGGAAAATTGTGATAAGCTTGCCATGCATACATTCACTTGATCACTGATACAAATGCTAAATAGAACAGAGGTGAGAATACACATCTAGGCCAGTCCACTTGGAATAGTCCTCCACTTTGGCTTCCAACTATTAATTATTACAAGGAGTACATTCTTTCAACAGCTGTGCAATCCACCTATCTATATTTGCCTACATCTTTACCTTACCTATAAGGACAGCATGTGCCTTTTAAAAAGCAGGATCAGAGAATTTGGGAAATGTAATGAGTTGAAATGTGAAAAGAATTTGCATTGTAACAGCCCCCAGCCTACCTTTGAAGAGACTCTTGAGACACCACTTCCCACTTTCTAGGCAGGTCTAAATATAAGGAATTTTTTTTTTTGCTTTATAATGCTTTGTCTTCTCTCTTGACATTGAGTACAAGTTGGCCAATTTTTGAATTCTACCCATCGTTCCTTATTCAGAACTCTGGGGGCAAACAGAAGAAAGTTAATCTCTCTTCTACGCTATATCCCTCTCAATACATTATAGCTTTAATGTTCTCTCCAATTATTTTTTCCTTAATATATTTTATGTAATTAGTTAAATATTTGAAAAGTGTATATAAACAATTTCTTTAATATTCATGTTTTAAAATTTCCATTTCAAATTCTCTACCTCCTACCTGTACCTTTCCCTCTTCTTGAGAAGGAAAGCAATCTAATACCAATTTTACATGTGCAGTCAACATAGTTCCTTACTAGCCATGTTACCAAAAATAAAAATAAAATAAAACAAGTAAAATAAAGGAAGCAAAAAAGAGTAAATCATCCCTAATTATTTTAATCAATCCCTATATGAAATAAACTGAAGGCCCTTCAAAATTCTATAACCATATTTCCCTGAATGAAATTCTGTACTCCAGACAAAGTCTGATGAGGTCAGGCTTGAGTGGGAATCTCATCTTCCCATACCTGGAATCTCTGACCCTCTTAAAGAAGCTAATTATTTCCTTAGATTTTTTTTTGGCTTTCAGGTCCTACTTGTGATTCATATTGAACCTAAAGTCCATTAAAATCTGAATATTATTCAGTTTTTTCTGTAACTAGTGGCTATCGATTATCCACACCTCCTCATCTTGTCCTTATGGACTTTTAAAAAAATCAAACACGAAACATTTTATATATATATATATACACATATATATATATATATACATATACATATATATATATATATATATACATATACATATATGTCCCCATTGAAATTAAAAATTGTTGATTTAGACCATTGGAACAAGCTTTAAAAGTCTTTTTGGATCATGCATCATATTATCTGTTTCTCCCAACTTTGTATGCTGTGAAGTTTTGAGGACCATACAACCTATGCATCTATCCAAGATATTGATTAAATTGTAAAATAGAGAATGACCAAACACAGGTTCCTGAACTACACCCCTGGAATCTTCCAGCTGTATTGGCATTTTACAATGAGCAACTACTCCTTGATTCTGTTCACACCACCAGCTCTAAATCCAACTGTTTCTTATTATTATCCAATCTATATTTCTACACTATTCATAATAAAATAGCATAAGATACTTTATTAAATCATTGGCTGAAATCTATGTAATCAATATCCACAACATTTAATTTAGTAATCTTGTCCTTTTTTGTATGAATGGCCTGTTCTTGATTCAGCCATGCTGGCTTTTTGGCATCAGTATTTCTTCCTAATCATCTCTTTCATGATTGTTTCTAGGATGTCACTAGGAATTGAAATCAAGTTCATAGGTCTTTCATTTCTAGACTTTGTTCCATCTGTCTGCCTGTGTTTGTCTCTGTCTCTCTGTCTCTGTCTCCATCTCTGTCTCTCTGTCTCCCCTCCCCTCCCCCACACACTTTGTGGTCTTTTTTTTCTCTTTTCCTTGTTCTTAAGTGTCACTAACAGGTCCTCAGCATTCTTTTTACTTGTTTTATTTCTTTGCTTTCGTTCTGCTCTTTGTTAAGGGCCAAAGGAAATGTTTTATCTGTGCCCCTTACTTGAATTCATCAAGGGTAGTTTAGAGCTCCTTTAAGATATCCTTGTTGATGTTGGGAATCACCTGTCTCAATGAGTTGTGTTCAGTCATTTACAGAGGAAAGATAATTGTCCTTTGAAAAGAAAGTGACAAAAACAATTGAGCAGCTATGCCTTTTCTCTATTTTGTTATCATCACGCCATCTACGCTAAAATAACATACTTTCTCTGCTTAGCTCTCTTTCCCTAAGAAGTCTGTTGTTTGTCTTTCATTTGTAGGAGGACCAATGATATCCCAGGGTAATATCTGGAATCTTGCATGAATTGTAGGTACATGAGACAGAAGTACACACAATCATCAGCCACACTTCCAGATTCATCGAAGTCGAGTCAAAAAAACTGGGGATGTTCTTATATGCAGAGGATAATGTGGGCATCTTCAATGCCTGACCAAACTCTAAGTACTCCACAGTGCCTACTTTAATTGTCTTCATGGCTGTTGGAACAAAATGTTTTCATCTGCTAATTTCACTAGGAGGAAGTCTTCATGTAGACTAACTCACCAATGGTTCTGAGGCCTTTCAGTTACCCTTAACGTGGTTTAACCCATGTGCCCAGACGGTTTTATCAGGGTGTGGCCACTATGCCTGCTACGGTTTCTTGGAGCTACAGCTGAGAGTTGGAGGACAGGTAGATGGCAAAAGTATGGATGAGTGGCCCTGAAAAAGAGCCCAACACTCCTTTACACCAGTTGTGATAATCCTCCCTGAGCACCCATACACACATATATTCCTAACATAAGTGAAAACAAACTAAACAACTATTTACTTACTGTCCTTTAATATATTGGTATTTGTAGTCAAATTTTGTCCCCATTAAATATTCCTTTTTGTGCTTCCAAAGTTTATTTTTGAAGCATGTCTCACTCCTTCTTGTATGACTTTCTCTGAATGATTTTAATCCACAAATACTTATTGGTTCTTTTTACACTTTGATTTTTTTTTTGGAGAGGGGGGGGAGAGAGAGAAAGAAAGAGAGAGAGACAGAGACAGAGAGAGACACAGAGAGAGAAAGACAGGGGAGGCACTCCAACAATACACGCTTGTGTAACCGAAGTTGCCTGGTCATTATTATATCCTAACTATATTATAACCTATGCCAAACTTGTAGTATGTTTCTAAAAATACTCATCTAGTTTCTTTTTTATATATAATTGGGCTATATTATGGAAGTGATGGAAATCACTTCATCTCAGTGAGGTAAGGACCTGAAGGGAAAAGATGAATTAAATTGGCAGAGGTGAGGAGGGTAAGTTCAAGACATAAGAGAACCTTCATAAATATATGAGATGAGAGTGTAAAAAAAGCAGCAATGACTCTGGCTAGCAGAAAGTTTTCAAGGAGTTTAAAAAGATATCTTTTTTTTGTTTTCATGGAAATTCAGAATTGCAGGACTTAAGCAGCTTACAAAGTTTACAGTATAAAATGGGAAAATGTATACATGTTACAGTAAATAATAAATAGAAATAAGGATTTTTTTGTTTCTGCAGAAGGTTATATTTGATTTGAAAGAAACATGTAATTATAAAAGATGGAGTTGAGAAGTGAGGTCATACTAGATATGAGGGACAATCAATGCATGGTCAAAGAGATCGGAGATAGAACTTGAAGTGGGATAAAGGACAGTAAGAAATTAAATGTGTCAGGATGATAGTGTGAGCAAAGGGGAGTAAAGGCCTAGAAGGCAAGAAAGGGTCCTGGGTACTAGGTTATAATGGGCTCTAACTGCCAAATAGGTATGTTTATATTGTACAAGTAATGGGGAACCACCAGTGTTTGGATAGAGAAGTGAGAAGAAAATAATTTTGGCATTTGAGTGCAAAATGGAATGTTGAGGAGAGAGACTTGTGCCATGGAGACCAATTATGATAAGGCAATACGAATGAAAGCAGTGATGAGAGACTGAAATAGGGTGATAATTGTGAAAGATGGTATTAGTGGAGAGAACAGTATAGACTCATAAGATGTTGTAGATACAGAAGCATAATCATTTAGCAAATGATTATATAAGTGTAGTGAATAATATTGAGGATCTAAGAATGACACTGAAGTCATGAACTTGGGAGTCTTGTAAGTATTGTAGTGCTCTCAAAAGAAATAGGGAAATATATTGTCGAGAATATTAATGATGAAAATGGCAACACCATAGTATGATACAACATATTTATGAGTATATTCTGAAATCAGAGGTCTTGGGTTCAAGTCCAACTTGTTATTCTTATTGGGTTGTTCTTTTTTTCAATTGTGTCTGATTTTTCATGACCCCATGGACTACGCTATCCATGGGGTTTTCTTAGCAGCAGTACTAGAGTAGTTTTCTATTTCCTTCTGCAATGGATTATGTAACTTGCTCAGGCCATACAGCTAGTAAGTGTCTGAAGCCAAATATGAACTTGGATACTCCTGATTCCAGATCCAATGCTCTATCCATTAAGCCACCTAGCTGCCATTATTCTAGTAAGAATAATGGGTGGTTTGGGACAAGTTGATGCACTTCCTTAAGCCTTTGTTTTCTCTTCTTTGAAATGGAGTGATTGGACTATATAGTCTCTCACCTTCATTCCAAATCTAATCTGTAATCCTACAATACCCCTTTTGATTGCCAGAGAATTCTTCTGTCCTAATACACCTATAATATTTATTCAGTTCAAAGTAACTACAGCCTCCTTTGTGTAATTTTAATTTAATAGCTCTGCCTTACATTGTTAGGAACCAGAACTAAATAAATATTTGTTTATTGTTGATTGACCAACTGAATTACTCATGAAGATTCTGGAATAATCATAAATCACATTTATGTAAGTTTTTGCCATTTGTCAATCACTTCCCTCAAAAGCCTAACTGGTAAACCTAATTATTCTCATTTTACAGTTAAGGAAGCTGAAGAATATAAATAAAAATAGAAAGACATTTCCTGCCTTCAAGGAGTTTACCTTTTAATGGGAGAAGACAAAACGTAAAAAGAAGTTGAAAAAGGTCAAGGGTGAAATGGCACCAGGCACAGGAGTGTAGTATAAAAACCTGAAGAAGAACACCACATGACTGGCCTGGGTGCTTTCCTTAAGTAGAAGTTCAGGAAGAGCCATCTAATCAGAAGGAGAGACCACAGGGCCAGAGAATCCTTCCTGTAATGTTAAGCAGGGTGGCATTCTTTTTTTTTTAATCTTTTCTCTTTTGGAATGCTAAGGCAACCAAGTATCTTTAATGAGTCTTGCCTTTGTTTGAATCAAGAACCATTGATTGGAAACTATGTAGATGATGTGGTGGTGCTAGTGATTAAACATCTTTCCCACAGCCTTTTACCAAGTAGGTGCTGAGCCCTCAGGTCCCTTAACATGATATATGTGCTGTGAGGTTGGCATTTTGCTTTTGGGAGTACACTCATTGGAAGAGAGTTGTTGATGAAACTCTGGGTAGCCATCGAAACCCTCCTCCTCAACTTTGAAAAAACAAGATGTTGTTGCTTCTTTCTCTGGTATCTATGTATGTATTGCTATGGATAGACTGGTTTGTATTGTTTTCTCTGTTTATATAATTTCTGCTTCTAATTTCTGTTAGTATTCTTTCTGAAGTTCAGAGAGTTGACTTTCCCCCACAAACTAAATGAATGATATATGTATATTTAATTGAAGTAATATTTTAACCCCTTAAAGTTGCTTTCCTTAGAAAAGGAGATCAAAGAATCTGTGCTAGCAGCCCTCCTGAGTGCTGGAGTTATTGGCCTTACACATCCACAGCAGCTGCTAGCAGCATTGTTTATGCACTTCCAAAGTGAGGATTGAATGGTTGGAGTGAGGCTTCAGGATGAAGGGCTTGGTTATACAGAAGAATCCCAGAGTAAAATCTAGAGATGAATGAAAATCAATCAGTCTTGAATACAAATTTGAATTAGTGAGTAAGCCATATTTTTGGACATTTAAGCAATAATGCAGTCATAATTTTCATATAGCTAGAGATAGATTCAAATTAAGCTCAAAATATATTTATTCAATCTAGCGGTTGCTTAGTAGAGGTCTTTCTGGACTATTTTTAATGAATAAAGAAGGCTTATTTATAATTATTGTATCAATTGTTTACCTATAAAGGGGTGCTTCCCCTATGCTTGAGTGTCCTATAAAACAGATTGTTCTCTAGAGTGTTTTCAAGAGTTTTTCTCTCTTGTTTACATGATTCTTTTTGCTCTCCATGGAATTATTTGTTAAACCAAGATAAATGGCATATTCTCTTTTCCTTCATGTTCCCAATTTAAATTTAGTGGGACCTAAGGAGAGGGGAAATCAATAAGTTTTACTCTATTGATATAGATAATAGCATAGATTAAATGCCTACTTAGAGGGGGAAAACGCAGGATCGAGATATCTGGATTGTTGACTGCACTTTGCCACTAGTTATTAGAATGTAAACTTCTTGAGGGTAGAAACCCCTTCCATTTTTGTACTTTGATCCCCAATATCTAGAATATTGTCTATTTCAAATTATAATCACTTAATAAATGTTAATCAGTTTTAGTTAGAAGTGTTACCTGGGCAAATCATTTCATCTATCATAGTTTGATGCATAAAATGAGGGGGTCAAACAAGTTGACTCAGATTCATTCTAGTCCTAAAATCATGGTAGATTATTTTCCTCCTTATTTATCATTTTGTAGACTTTCCTTTGTCCTTATCACAGTCTATCCCATACCATACATTTCCTATTTTATGCCTCCTAGTAGAGTGAAAATCTTTGGAAGGGCCAAGATGGTGGCTGGAAAGCAGGGACTAGCATGAGCTCCCCTCCAAGTGCCTCCAAAATGCTATAAAAAATTGCTCTGAATGATTTCTAGAAGTGCAGAACCCACAAAATAGCTTAGGAAAGCAGGGCTCTAACCCAGGACAGCCTGGATGGTCTCTGGATAAGGTCTATCCCACATGGAGCTGTAAGTACAGGGGAGCACAGCTGAGCAGAGCAGAGCCCAGAGTGGGCAGCGCAGGCCAACCAGACTGGGAGCCAGGCGGAGCATGCCCTAGTGCCCTGAATCAGTGAGCTGCAGCAGTTACCAGATTTCTCAACCCACAAACATCAAGGACAACAGAATAGGTTAGTGGGAGAAGCTGCTGTGGACTGGGATAGAGTTTGGGGTTCAGCTACCACCTCGGGGGCAGTGCAGGTGGGGCAGCTTTAGAAATACAGCGGTAGTTGTATCTGGTCACAGGCCCAACTGGTAGGAGGAATTAAGTGGCAAATCAGAGCAGGAGTGAAGAGCCTGCTGAAATCTAAGTTCAGTCCAGGTTGGGGGTTCTTGGGGAAGGAGGAGTGCTGGTGGGGCAGAGCTGGCACATCCCCCCAGGCTTGGAACATAGAACTCTTTAGTCTACAAACAGTCATACCCACTGAAAAACTCAAGGGTCAAGTGAGTTGGCTGGGAACATGGCCAGGCAGTGAAAGCACACCCAGAATCCGTCTCAGACTCTGGAATCCTTCCTTGGTGACAAAGAAGACCAAAATATACAGCCAGAAGAAGTCAACAAAGTCAAAGAGCCTACAACAAAAGCCTCCAAGAAAAACATGAACTGGTCTCAGGCCATGGAAGAGCTCAAAAAGGATTTGGAAAAGCAAGTTAGAGAACTAGAGAAAAATTGGGAAGAGAAATGAGAAGGATGCGATGCGAGAAAACTATGAAAAACAAGTGAATGACTTGCTAAAGGAGACCCAAAAATATAGTGAAAAATATACTGAAGAAAGCAGCACCTTAAAAATAGAGTAACTCAAATGGCAAAAGAGCTCCAAAAAGCCAATGAGGAGAAGAATGCCTTGAAAGGCAGAATTAGCCAAATGGAAAAGGAGGTCCAAAAGACCACTGAGGAAAATACTACCTTAAAAATTAGATTGGAGAAGTGGAAGCTAGTGACTTGATGAGAAATCAAGATATTATCAAACAGAACCAAAGGAATGAAAACATGGAAGACAATGTGAAATATCTCATTGGAAAAACTGCTGACCTGGAAAATAGATTCAGGAGAGAAAATTTAAAAATTATTGGACTACCTGAAAGCCATGATCAAAAAAAGAGCCTAGATATCATCTTTCAAGGAATTATCAAGGAGAACTGCCCTGATATTCTAGAGCCACAGGGCAAAATAGAAATTGAAATAATCCACAGATCACCTCCTCAAAGAGATCCCAAAAAGAAATATCCTAGGAATATTGTCACCAAATTCCAGAGCTC
>JAQQSZ010007328.1:0-13339 GCA_028646595.1 Phalanger gymnotis | reverse complement strand
AGAGATTTGCTTAAGGTAACTTGGCCAGAAGAAGGAACCCAGGTTTTACTGATTCTAAGGCCAAGTTTCTATTCACAAGCCCACTCTTCCTCTCTTCTGCTGATTACTTCATCTTTTGATGACTTTAATTTTTATTGAGTTTCATTTGTACATTCCATACATATATATGTATATACAGATAATATTCATTTCATGAGATGTATCTTATGACAAGGTAAAGCAATTAAATAAAACGAATAATGTAATGACCTCGTCTAAAATTGCATGCAACATTTCACATCTGTATCACCCCCTACCCATTTTCTTAAATGAATAGCAATTTATTTTCTTCCTCCAATCTTCTGTTCTATTGGGGAAAAAAAAGAAAAGAAAATTTTCTTGTAAAATATATGCGCAGTCAATCAAAACAAATTATATACATACATATACTAGATATAAAATAAAATATAATATATATGTGTATTTACATATCTAGTATATATTTATATAGATTGTGTGGAGGTGTTTACATATACCCAGACACACACATACACACATATCTGTATCTCTGTGTGTGCACTGTTATGTGTGTATATGTGTCATTTCACAACCTATATCCCTCATCTCTCTGTCATGGAAAACATGTCTCATTATTGGTCCTACAGAACCATGAATGATCATTGTATTAATGGTAGTTCTAACAACTTTCAATGCTGCTTGTTTTTATGGTATTGTTACTATGTAAATCGTTCTCCTGGTTGTGCTCATTTCATCCTTCATCAATTTCTAGATGTCCTCAAAATTGTTAATTTTTATGATATTGATGTAACAGCGAAAATTGTGCTTCTGGTTCTGCTCATTTCACTCTGTATCAGTTCCTACAAGTCTTTCCATATCTCTTTGAAATATGAAATATGAAATAATCTATTTCCTCATTTCTTTCAGCACATTAGTCCTCCCTTGTATTCACAGACCACATCTTGTTCAGCCATTCCTCAAATGCTGGACTTCTCGTTAGTTTCTAGTTTCTTAACACCACAGAATGAACTGCTATTAATATTTTTCTATATAAAGGACTTTTTCCTCTTTCTTTGCTCTCTTCTGGGTATAGGCCTAGCAGTGGTATAACTGGGTTAAATAACATTGTGTACCAAATGGCTTTTCAGAATGGGTGTACCCATTGTCAGCTCCATTGGTGGTTTCTCACTGTTTATCTGTTTCTCACTGTTTCTCACAGTTTTTCTCTTAGGTGCTCCCACCTTTATCACTTTCCTTTATCTTTGACCTTCTGATGAGTAGAAGGTAGAAT
Source organism: Phalanger gymnotis (assembly GCA_028646595.1). Lineage (NCBI taxonomy): Eukaryota > Metazoa > Chordata > Mammalia > Diprotodontia > Phalangeridae > Phalanger > Phalanger gymnotis. Next base: position 12,051 of record JAQQSZ010007328.1, on the reverse strand, counting down.
CTCAGAACTGCTTTAAGTTACATTTATTGAATTTGTAGTCATTTAGAACATTTTTTTCAGGTATCTATAGACAGTCTAGATTTCTTCCCTTGAGAATTTCATATCCTTGGACTATTTACCAATTGGAGAATGACATTTTTTTCTTATAAATTTGGATCAGTTCCTTACATATTTTGGAAATTAGACTTTTATCGGAAAAAAGTTACTGCAAACATTTTTCCTCAGTTGTTTCCCTTTTAATCTCACTACTGATTATTTTGTAAAAATTGTAGTTGAAAAAGTAGGGATTCTGGTCTACCAGATAGCATCTTGGTCAGGGCATTTAGTTCTAATGCAACAACAACAATGACAAAGAATTTGCAAAGCATCAAATAGAGAAATCTGGTGAAATTGGTGCTAATTGCCTTCAATTAGATTAAGTCACTGAGCCGTTACACCTGAGGCTCAAACCATTCTTTAGGCTGACTAAAGTCTTAGGCAGGTAAAATATCAGAGAAAGAACTCAAGGGTATATACTTTCAAGTCAATTTAATAAACATTTATTAAACAGCTACTATTGGTAGGGAATTGAGGTAAGTACTAGGGATATAAGGAAAAACAATGGAAGATAGTTCTTGATATCAAAGAGCTTGTTTTGCATGCCATAAGAATATTAAGAGGAAAATCGAGGAGAGAAAGAGAGTACTAATAATTGGGTATAATGAAAGGCTTCAAAGTCTAATTTGGCAGAAACATAGGGTACACTACAGTGGTGGCTGTATGAGTAGAGAAGGGGCTAGATCTTAGAGATGTTGTGGGGGTAGAATGGACAAGACGTGGCAACTGAACGAATGTGTAGAGGAAGGGAGAAGGAGAGTTCAGGATAATGAATATGGAAGACTGGAAGAGTGCTGGAACCATCCAGCAGGGGCAGATTTAGGGGAGAAAATAATAAAGATTATTTTGGATATATTGAAGAGATAGCTGAAGATCCACCAAGGGTGATCAGAGTTCACAAACAGGAGGAGAATTAGGAGAGAGCAAGGCCATGACATTCTAGAGAAAGGAAGTCTGGGTTGAGGGAATGGTGATCAATAGGAAAAGCTTCAGAAAGGTCACAGAGGGTGAGGACTGAGAAAAATCCAGCCATATTTAACAGTTAAGAATTTGTTGATAGATAACGTTGAAAAAATCCAAGTTTCAGCAACTGGTGGGGTCAGAAGCCTGAATGAAAAAGATCGAGACATGAATGTGTTGTTCATTTTTCATTTTTGAAGAGAACCAATGACATCATGAATAAGTGATGTCTCCTGAGTAGGGAGTAAGGAAGTAGAGGCAATGATAATAAAGTGAATCTTTTTAGTAGTCTTGGAGTGCAAGGGAGGAGAAATATAGGATGAGGAGATGACAAGGTCACATGAAGGGTCTTAACATATTGAATAGATGTTAATGTATTCATAGTCTGCAGGGAAAGAGCTTGGGAGAAATTGTAGGAAAGGAGGGATAAAGGGAGAGGAGGGAGGGAGAAGAAGAGAAGAAATCAAAAGGGAAACTCCTGTCTCCCCACCTCCTGGATTAAGTAGCACAGGTAGAGGGATTGACTTTGGCAAAGAGGAAATAATCACATCTTGAGAGAAAAGAGCAAAGGCTAAAAATCTAGTTAAGATGTAGAAGGTTTTTGAGGTGAATGGGAAAGAGCTCGTATTATCAGTAAAATAGAAGGCAAAGATCTCCTGGAGAAGAGTTGGCCTAAAGGAGACTTTGAAAGGCATAAGAAGGGAAGGCTTAGAAAAGTCAGTGAGGAAAGTGGGAGACAGTGAAGGAAGGAAGACTATTTTTATCATGCTGATCTAAGATAACATGAATTTGCAGTACATCCTGTCTGCATGGCGATGTGGCTTCCTCCAGAAGCATTCAAAACTTGGGAGCTGACCTGCCCGATATCGTAAAGTTGCCCTGACCTGTCAGAGAGCTCAGAGTGAGGAGTATCTCCATAACTAATTACCATTAGAAATGTGTCCGTAAAATCCATATAATCTCACAACAAGGGCCTCCACCCTACACAACTGAGAGTAGGTGCTCCCAATGTCCCTCTCATGAAAGATATGCCATTTCTTATTTGGTTTCAGACAATGTCCAAGTATACAGTCCCAGAAAAGTCATTGCCTATTCTCGTTGGCCTTTAAGAATAGGTGATGCTGTAATATCAAATCTCGGGTAGGAGTGGATCTGTAGGCTCAAGCAATGGCAGGCAGGGAACTGAGGGGAGGGAGTCACCAATGATGTTATAGACTGATCCAGCTGTGACACTACCCTGGAAATAATCATCTAGAGTTTATCTATGTGTAAAGCTCATCTAGTCTGTAAACCACTGGTGGTACAGTAGAAAGAAAAAAATGATTTAGGGTTAGAAGCACTGGGTTCAAATTTTGCTGCTGCTACAGGCAAATCACTTAACTTCTTTGGGCTCTAGTTATCACACCTATAAAAGGAGAGAGTTGGACTAGATAGTTTCTAGGTCCCTTCCAGTTCAAAGCTCTGGGCTTACGTTCATAAGGCCTAAATTCAGGCATTACCGCTAAAATGCTCTTGGTGGTCACTATAGAGTGGAGAGATTGGAAGAGATAAAGGAAATGATATCAGTTTACAAAAAGAAGGAGATCTATTTTGATTCATTTGGCCTCAACTGTTCCCACTATGACATGGCCCTTCTCCCATCTTCTCACTTTTGCACAAGCTATCTGTCCCACATTCCTACAATATTCTGCCTCTTCACATCTCCAACTCAGAAACCTAAGATCCTTTCAAGCTCAATCATTCTGGAATGCAACTCCTACTGTCTTTCCATTGCCTTTGTACTTTTATGACAAACTGATTAAGAGCCAATATTGCTTGTGACTTGTTAAGCAAAAGTGAATCAATTCAGGAAGAGAAAGAAAAAAGGCAGCATCAATCAACCCTTGCTTCCTCCTCATAACCCTTGGTACAATTGGAGTGATTGGTTATGTATAAAGCATAAGAATGAGATGTTTCTGAGCCTAAATTAAGCAATGACCTTTCCTCAAAGGCAAAATGTTAGGACACCAACATGGAGGTCCAGGAGGACCATTCAGTCATGGAAAACTCTCTGTATAATACTCAACAGATCTATTGAGATCTCCTTCCACCTATTCAGATCACAGCCTAAGTATTATTTAGTAAATGAGTCCTAGGGATTTGCCTAACGCATGTAGAGACTACCTGGTTTATTTACCAAGTATCACACAGCAAATACAGGTTAGAGGCAAGATGGGAAAACAGTTTTTCCTACCTCCAAGCCCAGTGCTCTATCCACTACATTACCCTGCCTTTTTCTTTAATAAATTTTTTAGAATAAGATTTAGACCAAAAAAATTCTGTTGTCTCAAAGTGTTAATTCCACAGGTTAGTAGCCGTGAAGTGTTGCTCCAGAGGCTCTGGTATGAGATGATCAGATCCATTGTTAATGATTGCAACACCTGGCTCAGAAAACAACTAGATCCAGTTAGACTGGATGTCTGGGGAGTGGTCTGGAGCCTCAGGAGCCAAGAAGATAATTATCGTGGTGTTGGGGAGAAGGTTCTATGTCCTTGCCATCTGAATAATGGCTCTACTTGGTACTTACCTGTGTAACCTTGGGCAGGTAATTTACCTTCTCTAGACCTGTTTCTTTGATTATAAAGTGGGAAAGGCAGGATGCCACACTCAGATCTAGAAGGTCTCTGCCAGCTCTAAATCATTTGAGTAAGTCAACATCCATCCTAACAGCAGTGAATTCTCACATCGCCTGCCTCAACCTTCCCTCTCCTCCCCACAACCCACAATGTGGCTGATTTCTGTCCGTATCTTAGTCTTCACTTGAACATTTATCCTTGAGTACTTTCCCATTTCTTCTGTTGCTTTTCCTGGTCTGAAACAAGACTGGCCTGCATTCAGAGCACATTCTTTACGGAGAGACATTGACCAGCTGAAGTGTGACTAGAGGGTGACCAGGACGAGAGGCTGACTGCCTAACTACTTATCTCCTCATCCCTCCACCTCCAGAACCCAAAGTGCCTCCTGGGTATAAGGTCTGACTTTGACTGAGCCAGCTTTTCATTCCCTGTTTCCTCTGAGGTCCCCCCACTATGTGGTACCTCCCTCTATTTCTCCAGCCTTAGTTCATATTCTTTCCCTTAGTGCTATCCATATTCCAGTTAAAGTGGACCATCCTATCCTGTGAATTCTTATCACCATCCTCTGCCCCAGCCTACCTCCCCTCCACCTCTTGCTCCAGAAAGAATATCATACCATTGCCTCTGGAAAGGGTGGGGCATTGGACTCTGCATAGTTCTCGCAATCCCAGAGTCTTCCCAGCACCTACTAACCTTTACTAACTACCTCTCCTTTGAATGTTTTCTCTCATTATTAAAATGAGGTCATTGGCTACCTTACTTTTGTTCCCTGGCATCCTGTGAAATGAATGACACATTGTAACGGCCTTATAAATGTGACTCATTCATTTCGAATAGGGATCTAGCATGTGTGCAGAGCACCTCTGATGGGGCCTCCCCACATAGAGAGGCTATGGAGGCTGGTTTGGGGAGGGTCTTGAGGATGGGGGATCGAAGTACCTTGGAGAAAATGTAGAATATGCATAGACAGTCTACAACTGGTTCTGTCTGGCTAGTCACATGTTTGGGAGAAATCTTTTTCATTTGGCTGTGGGGCATCTTTAAAAGGCAGGAGTCAGACACGGCCTCATCTCTTGAGCTATTGTTTCTTTGACTGCACACTTGATAGATCTTTAGGCTTCTTCATTGTCTCTTCACCAGTGAGATACAAAGCTATAAGAAGAGAGGCATTGGGCCCTCTCCACTGAGGCTACCATACTGTCCTATGAATGTACACCTGAGTTCTTTGTTGGCCTCAACATTGGCTCTTTCATTTCCGATGAAGGGATGGGAGAGTAGACATCCAGGTATAACAGACTGATTCTGGGTTTTGCAGGAAGTTCTTCATCAGTGACAAAAGGAACAAGAAAGGATCTTCAGGATCCAGCCCAGTGGTAGCTGAGTACAGGATTCATCTGAATATAATGCCAAATCTGGATATCAATTTGGTGAGTATTTTTGTATTATTTATGTAGGAACTAAGCTAAAAGTGAGCTCATTCTCCCAAGAAACCAAAGTGGTGTAGGGAAAAGTTTGACTATATCTTCAAAGCAAATTTTATTGTTCAGTCATTTTCAGTAGTGTCTGACTCTTCATGGCCCCATTTAGAATTTTCTTGGCAGAGATGCTGGACTGCTTTGCTATTTCCTTTTCTATCTTATTTTATGGTGAGCAAAATGAGGCAAACAGGATTAAGTGACTTGCCCAAGGTCACACCGTTAGTGTGTGAAGCCATACTTGAACTGAAGAAGATGCGCCATCTTGACTCCAGGTCCAGTACTCTATCTACTTCACCACCTAGCTTCCCAAAAATGCTCCTTTGTAAAAGCTAATTGATGTGTTTAGGTGAAACTGAGTTCCTAATCACTAGCCGCTCAGTGGGAAGATACAGTGTGTCTAGTTTCAGGAGAGAAAGCCAAAGCATACTCGTTACATATTATTCATTCATTTATTCATCATGACTTTCCTCATTTTCAATAAAATTCAATAAACATTAATTAATCACCTACTGTGTGCCAGGCACCGTGCTAAATACAATTTACAAATAAGAAAGTCTCTCCCCTGAAGGAGTTTATAATAATGGGGAAAGACAATACACAAAAGGAAGCTAGAAAGGAGTATGTGTATTTGGGGATGGGGTATCTGTTCATTTTCCTCAAGCATAAACTACCTTCATTCCTCCTCTTTGTCAATGAATTCCAGTCCATCTTTTAAAACCCAACTCAAATGGCACCTTCTTAAGGAGTGTTTGGTAAGATTACCATTAAAAAGTTATGAGAAAAAAATCTTGTTGCTTCCAAGAACGAGCTTTAATAATATACTGCTTAGGTGAGGTTCTGCTAAATTCAGACAAGTAGATGATGTGTATATTGGGGATGCAGGTGAGGGAGAGGTGGTACTGTAGGAATGCGTTAGAATGAATCTAAAAACAATTCTTATTACTGACTTGTAGAAAAAGAAAAAAAAGAGCTGTTGGTAATTTCCATTCACAAGTGGGTGGATCAACAATAGGGATCTGCTTTGTTGGATAAGTAAACAGAATCAGGCAAATTCTTCCATAGTTTTTCTTGGATGCCAACCTAAGTATGTCCTTTGTCTGTAACAGCCTTTGTCAGTTAGCCAAGAAGCTGAAGAGAATTCTCACCTTTGCATAATATGGGATTTCTCAAGTGTTCTCACTACTCTATCCCACTCCACAATTACTTTGTGTGTGTATTTTTGTAATTACTTACACTTTTTTGTATATAAACATATATATATATGTATATACATACTTTTAAATATATTTGTATACTTTTCTGCATAAACTCATTTTTTCTGTATATTTGTCTGTGGTTTTCCCAAAGGAGAATTCAAGTTTCTCGAGGACAGGGACTGCTTCATTTTTGTCCTGGTATTTCTAGGGGCTAGTACAGGATCTAACACACAGTAAGTGTTTAATAAATGCTGATTGATAGATTGTCAATAAGTTGTTATTAAATAGATCAGTGCATGCATAGATGAATGAGTAAATGTTATCTTTAGGAGGAAAATTCTCTGAGGGGCATTTTTTGATAAGAGATGGGCAAGCTCTTGAAACAGAATCCTAGAAAATTGGTAGCATAAACCATTCAGGAGGTTCATGAGCCAAGTTGAGAAGAAGGAGGTATATGAATTATTGCATCATATACATTTCTGCTCTCTTAAAGTGCAAGCACTGAATGCAACGTATCTTCTGGATGACTCAGCCATAGTTATGAATACTCATCATTGTGTGTAGTTCTGTTTTCTGCCTTTTAGTTTTCCTCTTTCCTCCAAGATCAGCTGTCATTGATGTATTTGTCTCTAATCACAACTCACTTCACCTCTTTTTTCATTTGCTGTTTCTAATCTATTAAGTCTATTAAGGGCTTGGAAACCAGATTATCGAAGTTGTTAAAGATGTTAGGTTAAAAAAGTGTCAAGGAGGCTGTGCGTAAGAAGTCTGTGAAGCGTTGAGGGTCTGTGATTTTGAACTTCCTCCACAAACACAAATCAAGAGTTTCTCTGTAATTTATAGTCTCAGGGAGTTGTAAGGACCTTGGGACTAGGGATTAACTCAGTGTTTGTACTTGTATCGCCAGCATCCAGAAGAGTGCCTGGCACATAGTAGACATTTAAAAATGCTTGTTGATTGATCAAACTGTCTATAATTCTGAGAAGTTAAGTGATTTGTCCAAGGTCACATAATTAGTGAGGGTGAATCCAAGGCCAGCACTCTATTATGTGTAATACTTGACTGCCTCTCCCGGGAGAGGACATAAAAAGGAAATTTTGTTGCTGTTCAGTTGTTTCAGTCATGCCTGGCTCTTTGTCAGCTCATTTGGGGTTTTCTTGGCAGAGATACCGGAGTGGTTTCCCATTTCCTTCTTCAGCCCATTTTATAGATGAGGAAACTGAGGCAAACAGCATTAGATGATTTGCCCAGTATCACACAGCTCGTAAGTGTCTGAAACTGGGTTTGAACCCAGGAAGATGATGATTCTTCTTGACTTCAGGCCACTGCACCACCTAGCTCAAGAAATAAAATGCCTGGCTCTAATTTAGGAGCTTTCGGACAACTATTTGAGGGTGTACAGGTTGATGGTTCACTGGGTACTCCAGGGCTGTGTTCCTGAAGGTTATGTCCTTTCCCTCTCCAGATCCTGTTCCTCCAGATCCACATCTTGCTCCTGGTTTCAGGACTTAAAACCATGCAGTCTCATCCTAGAACTCATCTCAGTGCCTAGGTCCTCTTGGCTCCGAAAAACATTTTTTCTTGAATCTTGATGCACAGGACTTAACACAGTGACCGACGCACAGTGAGTTCTTAATAAATGCTTGTTTCTTTCCTTCCTTGAAGATTAATGTTGCTTCAAAAACTCACCCCTCTGGACACATTTTTTGTTCCTGTTTATTTGGTCTATCTGTAGGTGGCATAGGCTCCAAGAAAATTTTGAGGTTGAGGTCTGTCTAGCTCTTTACCAGCTAGCAGAACCTAAAAAATCACCACCCACACCTCAATGTAAAATGTTCTTATGCCCCTTCCTTTATCACAACCCATTCTCAAAGGGGAATACCAAACTAATTAATACTAAAAGATAAATTACTGATTTATATTTTATAGTGCATTTTCTCCCAAGTAGGTTTACATTTAATAGATCTTAAAGGAACAAAACTTTTTTTTTTGTAATTTCAGGCATAATCATAGTGGGGAGGATGATTTGCTTACACCTTCCCTCTCCCTTCCTTCCTATAGCTGATACAGTTAAATAAATAAAAGACTATATAATTGGGATAATGTGGAGGTGATCTTTGTGTGAAATGTGAACACTTTGATAGAATTAAAAAGAAAATACTCACTGAGTCAAAATTGAATATACCTTTGCAGGGCTTTAATAATTAAGCCTTGGACAAACTGGTCAGTTTGAGGAAACCTGGAGGAAATACCCACGCTTTTTATTAGAGGGCAGTAAGGCATGTAGGTTTCCAGTTTCTATCCTACCCCATGGGCCATGTCACATTGAAGGAGAATTATTCAAGTAGTAGGAGACATTGCATTCAGTAAAGAGAAGAGAAACATGCTCCAGACAGACACAAATACAGAGAGGCAGCCACTTGAAGGAAGAATCAGATTCCAGGAGAAGGACCTTTGGCAGCAAAGAAGGGAGCCAAGGGTGGACTCCAGACAGAGTTAACCCTGGCAATCATGAGTTTAGTTATGGAGAGAATTAATTACACCCTGGTGTGAAGCTCAGCTGAACAGGCGATCCATAAAAAGGGGGACATATATGAGGATGCTATGAAGAAAAAAAAGTTTCAAGGCCCTGCGGTACAGCAATTGTGAGCTGGGGGATATATGCATATCCTACATGCAGGAATGTTGCTGGAACCATCTCACAAGTACTTTTGTTGTCGATCAGTTGTTTTTTTGTCGTGTCTGACCCTGTGACCCCATTTGAGGTTTTCCTGGCAAAGATACTGCAGTGGTTTGCTATTTCCTTTTCCAGCCCATTTTACAGATGAGGAAACTGAGGCCAATAGGGTTTAGTGGCTTGCCCGAGGTTACATATCTGGTAAGTGTCTGAGGCCAGATTTGAACTCAAGACGATGAATCCTCCTGATTTCAGGCCCAGTACTCCATCTAGTACACCACCTAGATGCCTGGGATAAGGACTAGGAAGAGCTGATAATTAAATCTTCAGCATGAACATTTATACCTCAGAAACTGGCAAATCTTACATTTCAAGATTTGGGTTTTTTTGTTAGACTTAAAAAAATAGATGGAGAAAGTTATTAATGAAGATTGAACTTAAAAGTTTATTAAATATACTTTTTTGGGGGAGAAGAGGAGAGCCAGTTTTAATCATTTATTGCATGTCAACAACATGTGTGCTTCACTACCACTCTATTCTATTTGTCCCTTGTCTGCCCATGGCTGCTTTGTGTATTATGAAAAAGCATACCCCAGATTTATGGGTGGAGGATTTTTACTATTCCATCTTAGTAAATGTCTTTGTTAAGAACTGTTCCTGTTTACTGCCTGACTTAATAAAAAGCATACCTATGGAGGTTTGTGAACTTTATTGTTAGTAGAAAAGGCCCATAGACTTCACCCTTAACCATAGAGGAGCAGCCACCTTGTAAGGGCTCCAGCTGTCATTGTGAGTACAAGTGGAGGGGATAACCCAGTGTGATGCTATAGGAGTAAATAGATTGGGAGCTATTGGATAGGGTAAGAGATTCCTTTCAAGGGCCCCTATAGGGGAGGCTGTGTGGCATAGGGGAAAGATTGCTGGCTATCGAGTCAGAGGACATGAATTCAAAGCCAAACTCTAACACATTAACTCTGTTTCCTGGCAAGTCCCAGTCTCTCACTACATAAGAAGTTTGAACTCGTAGACCTCAGAGGTCCATTCTATAACCAAATCTATGATCATATTACTCTACCTGTATGTAGCAGCAAGCACCCTAGCATACCCAGGATGGCCTGCTAGCACAGGTTCTTTGATCTGCCTTTATAGCAAAGACTGCTCAAAAAGGGGTTAACAATCCTTTTTTTAATTACATTCATTATTTCAGGTCAACACCCTGAATGTCAGAGAAAATACAGGCAGAGAAATATACAAACAGAAAAAAGGTACAAGCAGAGAAATTAGCATAAAGACCAACAGACAGGGCTCTTAACTGCCTGAACCAAAGCAATATTGCTAAACACTTTACATACACTACTGGATGGAGAGAGCCTTTACATCTGAGCAGTCAGGAGTCTGAACATATGGCTACCCAGAGTCTCGACTAGGGAATCACAAGATCCTTCTCATAAGTGGTCCCCTAAAGTAAAACAACAACTCAGAGTACATATATACACTTCTTAGAGCCAGAAGGCATCACAACACTGTAACTCAGTGCTTAGTTAGAAATTAGAAAAAGGTGTAAAAGCCTTCCTACAAGTAAGCCACCCCCTAAGGAAGCTCCTCCTTAAGCAAGGCCCTCCCCCTATGGGCTCCACAGTGAGGGGGACCATGAGACACGTTAATGGGGAGGGGGAAGATCTTATTGCCCATTAACCTTACACTCTGAGGCTTAGCCCAGCAGATTAGTGGATAATCTCCTTCCTTGGTACGTTTTTTCTCTCCAAAATGCCGTATCTCTTGCTCTCCAACTGATTTGCCCTATCTGCCTCTTACTTACATGAATGTCTTAAATGGGAGAAGATGAGGAAGTTATAGGAAGGACTGCATCCTCGTTTTCTAAAGCAATAGGTTAGACTGGATGTCAAAAGGTGTAGGGTGGGGGGCAGAACCAAGATGGTGGCTGGAAAGAAGGGACTTGCTTAAGCTTCCCCCCTCCTCCCCCCTCCTCCCCATCCCTCCAAACACCTATAAAAATGGCTCTGAACAAATTCTAGAGCTGCAGAACCCATGAAATAGCAAAGGGAAGCAGGCCTCCAGCCCAGGACAGCCTGGATGGTCGCTGGGAAGGGTCTATGGCACAGAGCTGGGAGCAGAGCACAGCTGAGCGTGGGCCATACCAGGACCAACCAGATCGGTAGCTGGGTGGAACAGGCATAACACCCTGAATCAGTGAGCTGTGGCAGTTACCAGACTTCTCAACCCACAAACACCAAAGACAATGGAGAAGGTTAGTGGGAAAAGCTGCTGGGACAGAGGGAAAGGAGTTCTTGGGCAGCTACCTCCCTGGGGGTAGGACGTGGTACAGGTCTGAGGCTGCTTCCAGAGCTACAGCTGCAGTTGCTTCCAGACCCAGGCCCACCTGGTGGGATGGATTAAGTGGCGTATCAGAATAGGAGTGAAGAGCCTACTTTGCCCTGCCTGGATCTGGGCCAAAATCCTGGTTGGCAGTTCTTTGGTGAGAAGAAGTGCTGGTGTGGCAGAGCTTGCTGTGTAAAAGTGGCTCTGAAAAGAGCAGCACAGCCCCTCAAGTTTGGGACAAAGTACTCTCTACTCTACAAGCAGCGTACCCTGACAAAAAGCTCAAGGGTTAAGTAGTTGGCTGGGAACATGGCCAGGCAGTGAAAATGGTCTCAGATTCAGACTCAGACTCTGGAATCTTTTTTTGGTGACAAAGAAGACCAAAACATACAGCCAGAAGAAGTGAACAAAGTCAAAGAGTCTACAACAAAAGCCTCCAAGAGAAATATGAATTGGTCTCAGGCCACGGAAGAACTCAAAAAGGATTTGGAAAAGCAAGTTAGAGAAGTAGAGGAAAAATTGGGAAAAGAAATGAGAAGGATGAGAGAAAACCATGAAAAACAAGTCAATGACTTGCTAAAGGAGACCAAAAATAAAAAAAACGAAGAAAACACCTTAAAAAATAGACTGACTCAAATGGCAAAAGAGTTCCAAAAAGTCAATGAGGAGAAGAATGCCTTGAAAGGCAG
>JAQQSZ010007327.1:0-13340 GCA_028646595.1 Phalanger gymnotis | reverse complement strand
ATATTCCCTTCAGCTACCCTAATACTGAGGTCTCATGAATCATATACATCATCTTTCCATGTAGGAATGTAAACAGTTCAACTTTAGTAAGGCCCATGCAATTTCTTTTTCTTGTTCTTTTTCTTGATTACCTTTTCATGCTTCTCTTGATTCTTGTGTTTGAAAGTCAAATTTTCTATTCAGCTCTGGTCTTTTCACTGAGAAAGCTTGAAAGCCCTCTATTTTATTGAAAGTCCATATTTTGCCTTGGATCAATCCAGGATTAAAGGAAAGACCTTTAGGGATTTCATCTTAATATTCCCACAACTGAGCATTTTCTCCTTCTTAGATTGCTGTCTCTTCCACAATTCAGTAGACCCACGGTCATTCCATTCTGGGGAATTCCTCCAATTTTCCAATTGCCTACCAAGGACTTGGCACTGGGAGCATGAAGCCAAACATGACACGCACCTGTCTTCAAGGAATTTCTCTTCTGCTGGGGAGAGAGTTTTCACCAAGAAGCGAAAAAAAGATAAGCTGAAAACAGAGGGAGCTTTATCATCTCTTGTGCAATAGGGAAGTTGCGTTTGATGAGATGGCATTTGAGCTGAGATTTCAAGGAAGTTAGGATACACAGAGAAAAATTGTAGGCATGAATACCGGAAATGGAGAATGACTTGTGCAAAATGTGTGAAAGGGGGAGATGAAGCATGAGGATTGGAGAAGATTATATTGCCAGTTGAATGGAGGGTGCATCAGAAAGGAGAGAGACTGGGCGTAGGGAGTCCTTTTAGTAGGCTGTGACAGCAGTCTAGGTAAGAGGTGATGAGAGCTTGAACCAAGAAGTTGGCCACGTGAGCAGAGAAGAGGACAACTGGGAAAATCTTGAGGTAGAATTAAAAGAATTAACAATAGATTTGATAGGGAAATGAGAGATAAGGCTGGGGTAGAGATGGAAAAGGTAGGGGGAAGTCCATACACATCTCTATACACATCTCTCCATACACATCTCTCATTGTGAGATGTTTTTCCCCATATCTTTCCAAAAATCCTCCACAGAAGAACTATCAAATATGCTATAGTCTTTTCTCTAGGGGGCAACAAAAAGCACAAGGCTGTTTTTGTCGTTTCATTTTTTCCTTAGGAGTTTGGCTCTAAAAGGAAGAAAGAATTTAGGACAATGACTTAAGGGAGGGTTAAGGTACAGGTAATGTTTTATAAAGATGGGGGATATCTCCATATGTATGTAGAAGGGAAGAAATCAACGGATCATGGAGCTCAGGTCTGTTAGCACTTACATAGTATAGGTTCCCTCCAGCCCCCGTGTGATGCTGGAACCTCTCTCTGCTTCCCAGATTTGAGATGCTACTTTGGGTGATCAGGTATTCGTACCTCCAGCTGAATCCCCTTTGCACTGAATCTTTCCACATATTAGGCCAGTTTGACATGTAAAATCATTCAGTGAGAGATTTCTAATGGAAATGCAATTGCACGATCAAGAGCATTACAACCACACTGCCCGCTGTCTTGCTGTGTCCTGGAAATGCTTGTCTCAGGACTCTTATTGACTATTCTGTCTCCTCAACATAGTGACAAGAGCATATAGCAAGTCATTCCCTGCAGGGGTTGGCTCAGGTACTGGGATCATGGCAGATTATTGTGGCTTCCCCTCACCAAAACCCTTGCCGCGGTCTCTTGAGAAGATGAGAAAGGCTTATTAGATGTTGACGTAGTTCTAATCTAGTGCAATTTGGCCTTTATTGAAATGCTCGATTTCTCTATTTTACATGAACACAACCTTACTATTAAGACTTTTGGGATCAAGTGATCATTGTTGCAGTTACAAAGACCTCTATCTATATTCTATTCTTCTTCATACTATCTCATTTAGCTGAGTTCATTAGCCTCTACTGATGCAGTTATCATCTCAATCATCACTATTGACTCAGCAATACCACCATAAGGTTTATTTCCAAAGATGATTAAGGAAAAAGGAAAAGAACTTATATGTTCTAAAATGTTTATAGCATCTCTCTTTGTGGTGGCAAAGAAATGGAAATTTCAGGGATGCCCGTCAACTGTTGAGTGGCTGAACAATTTGCGTTATATGATTGTGATGGAATACAACTGTGCTATAAGAAATGAGGAGCTCAGTGATCTTGGAAAAACATAAAGTACATTAGAAATGTAGTTTACAATCATTATTGCAAAACTGCCAAGTAACTGGAAAACAAGAGCGCACCTGGGAGGTCAGAAGGAGAGTAGCTGATGATCACTCCTTCTCAGGATCTTTCCTCATCCTCTGGGCCCAGAAACGCCCAGGAGAGCAGGTCCCTATGGGCCCCTATGCTATTTGGCTGGCTTATGTGTTTTCACATTTGGAGTACTTGAAGTGATGTCAGCTTAGGACTCCAGGGAGCCTAGACCTGATGTGAACAGGAGAACTTGGAGTGAGATTATTTCCCCTGAAGCCAATCTCCCATCATTCCCAATGAACTGAGTGCTCTTGGGAAAGTGTCTTAGAGAAGAAGCAGAGCCCAGAGGATCGGGGTCAGAGAGACAGAGGGGTTGGTGCTGAGGATGGACACCCCCAGCAAAGCCACAATGAAAAAGGAGGGAATGGTGAGTGAGCAGGTAGGACATCTGACCTTCTGGAGTTACTGATGTTCAGAAGGAGGGAGAAATCACCCTCAGGGATCAGAGTTTAAGGTTTAGAACTTTAGTGACCTTAGAGATCACTTAGCCCTTTCATTTCTGGGAAGGAAAGATCTAGGATGCCTATAGTACCTTATGGTCTGTAAAGCACTTCACATATATATATATATATATGTATACATATATATATATGTACATGTATATGTATATATATATATTAACATATATTACCTCATTCAATTCTCAACAACCGCAGGAAGTAGGTGCCATCATTCTCCCCATTTTAAAGGTGAGGAAACTGAATCCAAGGGGAGGTTAAGTGACTTGCCCAGGTTCACACACCTAGTAAGTGTCTTAGGCAGGATTTAAGCTCAGCTGTTCCTGAAACCAAATCCAGTACTCAATCCACTATACCTCCTTGATGTGTGCAGGAAACTGATACATTCGGATTCATGTTACTAAGTATTTATGGAGCCATATGAGAAGGCTGTCCTCAATCACCTCTCAAGTTCCCTCCTGCTCTTAATTGACTCTCCTATGTACTAGTCCACGCAAAGCCTGGTACTCAGGGCTTGGGATACAAAGATAAAAAGCACATTGTCCTTGTGCTCAAGATATTTGCTTTCTCTAAAGAGGAAGATGCAGGATATGCCATTTACAGAAAATAACATATGGAAGTAGTGAGTGATGAGAGGCAAAAGATAAATAGAGGAGGAAGGGAGGAAAGGGAGAGAGACAAAGTCAGAGCAAGTTAGAGCAAGAGAGAAAAAAAAAATCATAGTAAAAATTGAAGAGGAAAATGATCGAAGCCTTGAAGGAACAGTAGGGAAAGATGAGATAAGGAGGCAGGGCATTTGAGAAAGGAGAAGCTTATTCATGTGCATGGAGGCTAAAGAAGGCAGGATTACTTTGGAGGAGAGCTGCCAGTACTGTGTGGCTAGTATGCAGACTATACAAAGAATAATAATGAGAAATTAGTCTTAGAAGGAAGTTAGAGTGAGGTTTTTAAATACCAGATGAAAATGTTTGCATGTTTTTCGTACTATCAGTGGCAATAGGCAGTTATTGGATATTCCAGAAAAGGACAGGAGCCTAGTGTGCCTGAAGCAGGATATTTTGGAAACTTTGTGAAGAATAGTTGATTAAGGAAGACAATGGAAAGAGAGAGAATCCTCAGGAGGCAATATAAGAGCCCAGACCCAGGGTGATGAGGGCCTGAACTCTCAGGGTGGTTATGTGGCTAAAAAGGACAGGACAGAGACAAGAGCCGTTTTATAGGTAGAATCGATAGGACCCAGCAACTAATTAGATATGACTGATGAGGGAATGGGAAGAGTCAAGTGACTCAGATTTGAGCCTGGGAGATGGAGGGCATTGAGATGCCACCAAAAGAACCAGGTAAGTTGGGAGGAGGGACGGGTTTGGTGGGGGCAGAACCAAGATGGATTCAAATTTTCCCTTTGACAAGTCACTAACTAAACTCCATGATCTTTCACCTGGAGAAAAAAAATGGGGTTTTGGATAGCAATGAAACAAAGCAAGGTGACATTCTGACCCTGGTAGCCAGGAGAGGGATGGCCCGATGATGAGACAGTAGGGATGAAGTGATAATGGGGCATTAATTAAGACACAAGAACTCAATTATTTCCATGGGTAAGCACTGCAGAACTTGGACTTAGGTATGTTTGTATGTACATGACATATGGAGTGGGAGAAGAAAGATGTGTGCAGCCACTGGGAGGAAAAGGAGCATAAGGAAGGTAAGGGCACAGGTTGAGGACAGGAAGAAGGAGGGAGGAGGTGATCGTGGCACACGCTCGTAATCCTTGTTGTGGAGGGAGGCTGAAGTTTATGGATCTCTTGAGCTCTCTTGAGTTCTCAGGAGTTCATAGTGGTGCTAGAGCCATTTGGGTGTCACCAGTAAGGCTAACACCGCTAGAAGGAGCCATGGGCCACCAGGTTGCAGGAGGAGCTATGGACTAGACCAAGTCAGAAATGGAATTACTGGGGACATTGGGAGATAACTGGCCACTGTACCTCCCACCTGGGAAAGATAGGGAGATCCAGTCTCCAAAAGAAGAGAAAAAAAGCAACAGGCACTGGATTGGATGTAAGGGTGGCTAGCCTCTAGTCTAGCTCTGCCAATGGCTCAGAGTTGGGAGATAGTTTAAAGTGACGTTAGACAAATCACAGAAACTCCCATGTGGCCTTTGTTTTCTAATCTGTTAATGCAGAGACTTGGCTAAAGGATTTCTAGTGCGCCTTTCGGTTCTGGCATTTTGAAGTTACTCACAGGTCTTACACCATTCTATGTTCAAGGTTCCAGGGTCCTTTCACTCAGAGTTTCCTATCCTGAGCACCCTCCTAGCTCTGACCACTGGGCTCATTTTCCAGCTCTAACAACCAGTGATTTTCAGGATCTAAATATCCCTTCATACTCATCTTTTACTACTCTAGCTAATGAAAAAACATCACCAGAGCACCTCCAGGACACCAGCACTACCAACACTAATGGTTTGCGTTAGAGTTCTTTGAGATTATTTTTAATATCAACCAAGAAGAAGGCAGCTAGGTGGTATAGTAGATAGATTGCTGAACCTGGAATCGGGCAGTCTTGAGTTCAAAACCTGTCTCATACATCTGTGGTGAGACTTTGGGCAAATCACTGAACCTCTACCTGCCTAATTTCCTCTCAGAGGGCTAAATTTAAAAATAAATGAATGTAAAGTGTCTTGCCAACTTTAGGGTGCTAGATAAATGTTATCTTTTAGTATTATGATTTGCACAGCCTAGCAAGGGCTTTCCCCTTCAGAGCAGCGCTAGGGAGACTAGGTATTTATTCTTCCTGTGCCATTATTACTGAGAACAAACCTGTGTCGAAGAGCCAGGTTAAAAGTCACAAGGAAACACATGACTCCTAAACTGCCTCAGGTGGGATAACCTTAGAAAACATAATTCAGAGCTTGAGGGGAAAAGCCAGAGTATCCTCAGACAGACTCGGTGTGTTAGTTGGTTTTGCTGAATTCTTTTCTTCTCTTTATCAGTCTTAAGGATACAAGGAATGGCTTTTTGGGTCAGGTAGTGGAGAGGGATAAATTTGGAAATAAAGGTGATGTGAAAATATAATATTTCAACCAAATAAGACCCAACATTAAACTGAATTCTATTTCATTCCTAATTTGAAATCACTAAAATCTCTTGATCCTTCTCTCTGTATCCTTCATTTACAGATGATATGAAAGCCATGATCCAAGGAAATGGCACCAGAGTGACTGAGTTCATTCTACTGGGATTTGCAGTTCGCCAAGAAGTGCAGCACATCCTCTTCCTTGTCTTTCTGGTCATCTACATAATATCTCTAGTGGCTAATTTTGGTATGATTCTTCTCATCAAATATGATGCTCGCCTTCACATTCCCATGTATTTTTTCCTCCAAAACTTGGCTTTCGTTGACCTCTGTTACACATCTGCTATAACTCCCAAGATGTTACTAAACTTCCTGGTCTCAGATAGATCCATTTCATTCTCAGGGTGTGTGACACAATTATATGTTTATGGTATATTTGCCACGATTGAATTATACCTTCTGGCTGCCATGGCCATAGATCGTTACGTGGCCATCTGTGACCCACTCCGTTATCCAATAGTCATGTCCCAGAAGGCGTGTATCCAACTGGTCACAGGATCCTATGTTATGGGTTCCTTGAATGCTACCACTCAAGTAGGCCTTCTCTTTTCACTGTCCTTCTGCAATTCCAACACTATCAATCACTTCTTTTGTGATTTGCCCCCAATTCTGGCCCTTTCTTGTTCTAATATTGATCTCAATGTCATGTTGTTAATTATTTTTGTGGGCTTTAATCTGGTAAGCACCTTGCTGGTGGTGTTCTTCTCCTACAGTTACATCCTGGCTGCCATCTTGAGGATGTCCTCTGCATCAGGGAGGCACAAAGCCTTCTCTACTTGTGCCTCCCACCTGACTGCTGTCACCATTTTCTACGGGACACTCTCTTACATGTATTTACAGCCTTCTTCCAACGAGTCGCAAGAGAACGATAAAGTGGCCTCTGTGTTTTATGGTATCATCATCCCCATGCTGAACCCCCTGATCTACAGTCTGAGGAACAAGGAGGTGAAAGAAGCTGTGAAAGTTCTTGTAAAAGGTTGTTCCTGAGTCAGGCCTTGCATTCCAGTGCAGTAGTTCAGAGGAGCGTCCAAGCAACAAGCATCTTGTTTCTTTCCTTTAACAGCTAACTACTGGATCAATTCACAGAGCAGTCCATCTCATCGCTTCAATATGTAAACAACATCTCAGTTACAGGGGATATGACAAACTAGGGTTTAAATTTAAAAACACATTGCCTCCTTGGGTGTGTCTAGAAATATGCAGCCTACTTGAACCCAGCAAGGATGCCCTTTGAGTCAGTCATCCCTCCGATTCTTCAGAAGTTTTGGTGTTATAAGATTTGTGATCACTCATACTCTTAAGAGAATGTTTTAATTAAGAAGAAAAGTCTTTGCAGCAAGGTGCAACTTTTGATCACTAAGTGCAACATAGATCATAGTATTCCTCCCATTCAATTTTGAGTTCATTTCACTGTTTATATTCAGTGCTTCTACCAGTAATTTTGTTGATGTGATAATTCATGGACTTGTAATACAACCATATGTCATTGTTTGAACTATAAATATTTATATCATCCATTTTGTTGTTCGTGTATGGATTGCTAAGTTGATCTCTTTCAAATAATCAATTTCAGTAAGTAGGTTTGATGTAGTCAGCACATCATTATATGTAAACAGGAACATCCAGAAGACCTTGCTATTTATGGGGAATCCTTTTTTTTCATCTAAGCAGCATGCAAGATATTCTAAATTGCAATGGTGAATACAATTGGACATAATTTTTCTCTTTATTTTATGCATTATTTGATTTTAATAACTAAGTGAGGATTGAATGAAGTTACCTTTGTGATGGCATTATCTAACAATCTTTCATGATCTTTCCCTTTGGTAGCACATACTTCCCCCTGAATATCTTACTGATATGAATAAGTATGCACATGGGTAATTCATTACTGATGCCCATTTTATTCCCTTCTGGAGTAATAATACTATCTGTCATTTGTTGCAGTCATTCAATATCTTCCTCTCCTGGAGATATCTTGAAAACTGATTCCTGATTACTTAAAAATTGACTTTCCACTATCTTAGAATTCTTCAAGTCTAGATGCCCTTCCCAACTTTCAACTCCTAGTGTCATTTCCCCTTCTACAAATAACACAGCATGTACTAAGATATTAGCATCCAAATGTCATAATCAAAGATTATCACTTTGTAATGTTGGGAGATCTACTCCGTTTTCACTTTTGTTACAGAATCACAATCTGACTTCCAACTCCTCCATTCTCCTGAACTTGCTTTCTGCATTATTAACTAAACGTAACTGGTGAATTCGACAACTTTTTTGCAGACTTTATTATCTCTTACCTCTCCCCACACATGCTGTTGACCAGCCCCTCTTGGAAATTTTCTCTTTCTTTGGCAATTAATGTCACTTCCCTTCCCAGATACTCCCACCGTTTATTTACATGGGGTGGTTTTTCTTTAAAGTTTTCTCTTAGATCTGATCACCCATCTCCTCCCAAACTTGAGTGTCCCAAATCTCCATACTGAGCACTTTTTTTCAAATGAGTTAACATGTGAAAAATGTTTTGCAAACCTCAAAGTGCTGTATAAATGCTGGCTATTTCTATTATTATGAAGTTCTCAACCTTTCTCTCTCAAATCTGTCTTCCTTCTGAACTCAGATCAAACGGCATTTTCCTCCATGAAATCTTCCTTGACCCTCTACAACTGTTATTATTTACCCCTAACTTCTCTAGGTACTTTCTATTTACTTGTATGTCCATAAGTTATACCCTCCAAAAAGTTAGAAGCCCACTATGGCAAGGATGTTTTATTGTTGACTTTCTGTCCTCTGTGCCTAACACAGTAGATTTCACATAGTAGAGGGCTGATAAATGTATGTTGAATTTGAAGCACTGCCAACATCACAGAGGTCACATCCATTAATGGATTGAGGGCTGTTGCAAACATCAGAAACTGGCCAGCTCAGTTGAGAGAAGTCTCTAACCAAGATCTAAAAATGTTTGATTCAATCTTGGCTTTTGCTGGAAGTTTTACATCATCTACTACAGTTCCTTAGGTTTTTCTCAAAGTCAGCTCCTTGAAAGTTGCTGAAAGTATTTCAGTTGCCATTAGGTAACTTGGCCACAGGCAAATTTAGAAAGCAAGGACAAATATGAGGTGAATGAACAACAGAGTGTGGGTGGTACTTGCTCTTCTGCCTTTATCAATAGTATGTATGTGTCCATAAAGGAAAAATTGGTCTCTATCCCCAGGAGAAAGGAAAAGGGGTTGGCACAATTCATCTGTATTCTCTAGTTTATTAAGAATTTAGTTTTCCTTAAAGGAATGTAGGAAGATGCATAGTGTGCTATAGTGGAGAATGTATTGAATTTTTTTTCAAAAGGAGGACATGAGTTGAAATCCTTGCTCTGCTACTTATGATCTGTGTGACTTTAGACAATTGTGGGCCTCAGTTTCTTCATCTGTAAAATGAAGGAGTTGAAGTAAATGACATCTAAGTTTCCTTTTAGCAATAAAACTGTGATTCCATGACTCTACATGCTTCAAGGAAGAACGAAAAAAGAACATAAAAGATAAAACAGCATCGCAACCCACACAAGCATTTTTGAGAGTTGAGAGGCAAGAGAAGGGCTTCTGTTTACTTGAGGTCATTTAATAAGTATCAGGCTCTTGCATAGATAAGGCAAGCTCATGTCACTCACTCAGTACACATGTGCTTTACCCTGATCACAACATTTGGAGGCTTCACTATTTCCAGGGTCTACCACATTATTCAGTAACCAAACCTTTAGTTTAGACTTCCACCCAGTGTTCTTACACACCAATGAGTTTGACTCATGAAATCATCAACAAAAGATATTTAATAGAAACAGGCTACGAAGAAAAATCAAGGATACCGAAGTAGCCATACCCACACCCATGTTTTTCTTGGCAGGAAGCACAAATTCACTCATGAGAAGGTTTTAACACAGAGTCTAGGAGCTTTGTCGAAATTAATACTCCTCTCCTCTTGGCAAGGGAGTTTTATTATTTTCCCCTTCTGTTGGGAGATAGGAATTTCATAGAAGTATCCTTAGGACTCCCCAAGCTACCATATTAACATGCACTATTCATAGACATTCAAATACTTTCATTCTGAGGGCCTGAGTTCAAATCCCTGTTTGGCTGGAAATTGCTTTGAAAGGTTGGATAGTATAATGGATAGAGTCCTAAAGCTGGAGTCAGACAGAAGACCTGGCTTTGAATCCTCCTGGAACACTTATGAGGTGTATGATTTGGGGCAAATCGTTTAATTTCTCTGTGACTCTCACAGCTCTACTGACTGCAGACTGTAACCATGCCTCAGCTTCCTTCTGACCCTGGAAGTTCCCTCAACCCCCAGGTCTTCTCACCCTGGATGATCCCTCCACCCCAAGGCCCCTTCTCTTTTAGTGAGTTCCTCCAGAATGTCCATTTTGAGGGCCCAGGCCAGCCATCCTTTATTCCTTTCCTGGCTTTGCTTCTAACTCTTCGGATTTTCCCACCATGTCTAGGTACCTTCTTTCAGCCCTGAATTTACAACACTCTCTTCTGTGTCATCATCCCCCATTAGAATGTAAGCTTCTTAAGAGCAAGGACTATCTTTTTTTTGACTTGTAATGTATTCCTGGTGGTTAGGACAGTGCCCAGTACACAGTAAATGCTTAATTGTTTGTTGACTTGTCTTGCCTGTATTTGATGACCTTTAAATTTCTTTCCAACTCTAAATCTATGACATTTTGAAATGCAGTGACCTCAGCAACTGCATCTTCTGTATGTGTCAATGTCAAAGTTGCCAGAGGCTCCTCATAATCCACTTTGTTTTGTAGCTTTGGTCCCAAATCATCCCCCTATCATATCTGAGGCATGACCCAGTCAAGTCCCAAAGGCTTTCTCCTTTAAAGAAAATGGTCTATCCTCTCAAATAGAACATTGGTTTCTGTACTGAATCCCATACCAGTGAAGAAGTGGCCTCTAGTGCTTCAGAGGGTCACCTCGTCTGCTTAGACACTTGCTAGGAGTACTGGGGGATAAGTGACTTGTCCCTCAGGGTCGTGTAACTAGTATGTTTCGTGGGCAGAACCTGAGTCCTGGTTTCCTAACTCTGAGAACAGCTTAATACCACTGCTCTGCCATGCTAACTTCCTAATCACTATACACCTAAATCCTTAGTAGTTAAGTTTGAAAACAACTCTAATGATGATGACAGTGGGAATTCCACTCTAGGAGGCTCAGCTCTAACTCTGAAGGAAAGCAGATAACGATCACTGTTCCTCCCCTGAGGCCAAGGCTGCTCAGGAGAATGGATCCCAAGTCTATGGCCTGGCTAATTAAAATCTGCACTGGGGAACTGCAGGGATGTCCTCTGAGGATGCCAATCATCTTGTCCCCAATATAAACAGGGAAACCCAAAGTGATGTCATTTCCTCTGAAATCAATCCAATCTCCCACTATCCTCAATGAGCAGTGGTTGTTCCAATATCTCAGGAGAATAAGCCTGAGGAGCCACTGTGGGAGAGACAGAGGAGACGGTTTAAGACTGGGTAGAATTTATTCCTCAGTAAAATCACAATGAAAAAGGAGTAGGAGATATTCCTGTTGGGATGAGCGGGTAGGACTTCTTATATTCTTGAGTACTCGACTGACCTTCACAGAAACAAATAGGCCCAGAAGTCAAGCAATCTAAAAAGAATCTGAGATACAGTATGTGAAGTTGTTTCGAAATTGTAAAATGCTTTAATAAGACATAGTATGTGTAAAGGGCATTGAAAAGCCAAATTATTGATAAATGCCAGTCACAACCATTATTAGGATTTAGAACTGGATGGATCTTAGAAATCACAGTGCAACCTGTACATTTCAGGACATTGAGTCACAGAGGGTTAATTCAAGTGAAAAAATGTTTTATTTTCCAATCTCTACCAGGCACAGTGGGGTTTATGGGGTGTTCAGGGAGGACTAGCAGCTCTGGTGTGAGGGCTGCCAAGCTTTTTTCATGGCTACTCATCCATCTTTTCACTCCAAAAAGCTCCAAGAATCTGTAGCATGTACAATGGCCACACCCCAGTAACACTGTCTCAGCAGATGGGCTAAACCAGATTGAGAGCAACTGACAGGCCTCAAACCCATAGGTGAGTTAGAGGAGTGTCTACCATAAGCATGTGAAGTTTTCACCAGTGGAAAGGATGAAAACATTTTGTTCTAATGACCATGAAGGCAGCTGAAGCAGGCACTGTGGAGGCTTTAGAGCTTGGTTAGACATCAAAAAGGTCAAGGTCATTCACTGGGTCATCCTGAGTCATCACCAGTCATCCTGACTTTTGTCTTGCCACTGTTCTTCAATGACTCTGGAAGAGCATGAGTGAGACATAATTAGAAAAGAAATGCTATTTAGAATTTAAAAAAAATCAAAAAGAATTTAGTACTGTACTCAAGGATAGAGAGCATGAGGGCTTGAAATAGGCCACTAGGTGTCTGTGTAAATATAGAGAAACAAATAGATATAATTGACTTAATGTTACAACTGATGGGAATTACTGGATATGAATGAGAAGAATCAAAGATATTTCCATGATAATGAACTGGGCTGATAAGGAGTATTGTGTGCCATCAGGAGAAATAGGAAAATGAATAATGAGCAAGAGGACATTGTAAAGCCCCTAACCTCTTTGGGTAGAAGAATAACTAGGAAATCTTTCACCTAGGTTAAAAAAAAGTTAGAGGCTAGTGCAAAGGTCAATTTAGAGGTGGGGGGGGCAGTAGAACAAAGATCACCAGAACTATGGATGCCAGCAGCAGAACAGACAAACAATAGATGCACTTCCCAGATAGTTTTGTCATATGTATTTTAATGGCATGTCCCAACCCCAAAAGATGAATATCTCTCCAATAATTTATTTCCCTTTGTCTGCTGAGAGTATTTTATAGTTGTTTCTAGAAATCTTCTCTGTGTATTTGTGGGTTAACGCCTAGATATGTGAGGGTTTTTTTTTTGGGTTAATAATAACCTTTATTCTAATCTAGTTTTATCTAACAGTGTTGCTGATAACAGAAGCACTACAAACTCCTATAGTATTCCCTAATCACCCTTCTCACAGGGGCTGCTGAGAAAGGGGGGCAACTACCCCTACGTTTCGATGGGGCCAGTTGAGACGTTCAACCCTAAAGTGTTCCCCTAAATCCCCTCAAGCCTCAATGGTACAAACTGAGGCAAACAGAGTTTAAATTACTTGCCCAGTGTTACAGAGCTAGTTGGTGTCTGAGGGTGGATTTGAGTCTTCCTGACTCTAGGTCCAGCTCTTTATCCAATACACCACCAATGGACGATATGTGAGGTTTTTATGACAATGAATATCCTGTTTCTCCTCTTCCCAACATACTTTGCAGAAATTTTAAATGGAATTTCTCTTATTGTTGTATCTTCCGAGTTTTGTGAGTCTTATGTTTGTGAGTTACTGGATTTTGAAAGATAATGAAAAATCTGTGAATTTTTTTTTGTCTCTGACAAGCAAGCAATTAATTCTGTCCAGTTTTCA
>JAQQSZ010007326.1:0-13340 GCA_028646595.1 Phalanger gymnotis | reverse complement strand
TTGGAGCTCTTTTGCCATTTGAGTTAGTCTATTTTTTAAGGTGTTGTTTTCTTCAGTATATTTTTCAGTATATTTTTGGGTCTCCTTTAGCAAGTCATTGACTTGTTTTTCATGGTTTTCTCTCATCCTTCTCATTTCTCTTCCCAATTTTTCCTCTACTTCTCTAACTTGCTTTTCCAAATCCTTTTTGAGCTCTTCCGGGCCTGAGACCAGTTCATGTTTTTCTTGAAGGCTTTTGTTGTAGGCTTTTTGGCTTTGTTGACTTCTTCTGGCTGTATGTTTTGGTCTTCTTTGTTACCAAAGAAGGATTCCAAAGTCTGAGACCAAATCTGGGTGCGTTTTCGCTGCCTGGCCATGTTCCCAGCCAACTTACTTGACCCTTGATTTTTTCAGCAGAGTATGACTGCTTGTAGAGTAAAGAGTTCTATATTCCAAGCTTGGGCGGATGCGCTGTTGATTTCAGAGCTATTACAGCCAGCTCTGCCACACCAGCACTCCTCCTTCCCCAAGAGCCCCCAACCTGGACTGGACTTAGATCTTCGGCAGGCTGTGCACTCCTGCTCTGATCGGCCATTTAATTCCTCCCACCAGGTGGGCCTGGGGCCAGAGGCAACTGCAGCTATAGTTCTGTAGCTGCCCCACCTCGCTGCCCCCCCCCCAGGGTGGTGTCCTAACCGCAAACTCCTTCCACTCCCCTCAGCTTTTCCCACTAACCTTCTCTGTTGTCTTTGGTGTTTTGGGGTTGAGAAGTCTGGTAACTGCCACAGCTCACTGATTCGGGGCGCTAGGGCACACTCCACCTGGCTCCTGGTCTGGTTGGTCCATGCGGCACATACTGGGCTCTGCTCCACTCCGCTCTGCTCCCAGCTCCATGCAGGATAGACCTTAACCAGAGACCATCTGGCTGTCCTGGGCTAGAGCCCTGCTTTCCTTTGCTATTTTGTGGGTGCTGCAGTTTTTCTCTGTTGTCTTTGGTGTTGGTGGGTTGAGAAGTCTGGCAACTGCCACAGCTCACTGATTCAGGGCTCTAGGTCACGTCCCGCCCAGCTTCTGGTCTGGTTGTTCCACCCTGCCCATGCTGGGCTCTGCTCCCCTACCTTCCACTCCCAGCTCCGTGTGGGAAAGACCTCACCCAGCAATCATCCAGTCTGTCCTGGGTTGAAGCCCTGCTTCCCTCTGCTATTTTGTGGGTTCTGCAGTTCTAGAATTGGTTCAGAGCCATTTTTTACAGGTTTTTGGAGGAACTTGGCAGGGAGCTCATGCTAGTCCCTGCTTTCCAGCCGTCATCTTCCCATGTTTTTATAAGATCATCAGACTCATCATTTCTTATAACATAGCAATATTCCATCACAATCATATACCATAACTTGCTCAGTATGATATGTTTAAAGCATTTTGCCAACCTGAACGCTATATAAATTTCAATTTTATTATTACTACAAAATTCTGGATGTTGTTTAGCCCATCCTTTTATCTTCAACCAGGCAAAAGGAAATTAAAAAACTTGAATAAAAATAGAAATATAACCAATTGAATATAGTAGCTGTTAATACTTTCTTCCTCCTCACATTATCAATCCATCATCACATAGTTATTTATTAAGCTATTATTGTACATAAGCCACTGTGCTGGGTGCTGAATGTCTCCCTGCCTCAAGTCTCTCCCCAGGCCAGTCAATCCTCCTACTCACTACTCAGCTGTCAAATTAATCTTCCTAAGTGCAGATCACACACACACACACACACACACACATACACACATATATACACACGCACACACACGTGTACATGCACACACATGTATATATATACATATGTGTGTATACATATACAGCATAGACGTGAATACATACACACTCACACACACACACACAGAGTAATTAAAGACAAGACAGTTTGGGAGGGAGGGCGCTAGAAGTTAGGAGAACCAAGACAGAATTCATGCAGAAGATGATGCTTGAGCTGCATCTTAAAGAGAGGGACTCCATGGTATAATGGTAATAGAAGTGATTAAAAACCATGCCACCCCAAATAGAGCACACATCCCTATGTGACTTGTGAAATAGAAAGAAATGTCAATGTCAATTATAGGACTTTATGGTTCCCAGTCAGTAGTTGTTTGGAGCTACTGAGAGATGAAAAGAAAAGGTAACCCCATGGAAGAGAATGAGTGTTCAAGAGTCTATTACTGTCAGTCAGGTAGAATGCAGGGCAAAAACAAATTCTTTTCAAGAGGAGGATCCCAAACCCTCAGGGTAACCAGGGATGACATTTACAGATTTTACACACAAACTCCTTCACGCTATGCCTCTAATTGCACACCTTGGTGTAGCTGCTTCCAGACAAGCTAAGTGCCCTTCAGGAGTAAATCTCATGACAAAGTGGCATCTCACTCTACCTAATGGAGCACCTCATTATGGCTCTGCTGTGTTCACAATACTATATGTGCACCAGCTTCTTGTGCAGCATCCCCAGAAGGCCAATAAATTGTTCTGCAAAAAAGGATACAGTCACACTGGTGGCATTCTGTCCTTGGAAAATCTTTTGGGGGACAGAGATGCAGAGATGACTCACATGACAGCAACATTAAAAACCAGGACTTTAGAATATGAGTTGGAAGATATCATAGTTACAGAAGGGACCTCAGAGACCATTTAGTCCAATCCTTTCATTTGAAAAATAAGAACATTGCATCTCAGAGAGATAAATAGAATTACCCAAGGCCATACAGGTAGTCAGTGTCAGAGGGAGAATTTGAATCCAGGTTTTCTGATTGTACCATTTCAATAGATCTGTCACAATGGCCATGTTTTCATATAAATTTTCTACCTGCCCACCCAAATCCAGCTATCTGAATGTAGTTTAATGTAGCTTTGGACTGGGAACTCTACTTCAGAATAAGCTCCACAGGCTTTGGAGTTGTCATCAGTGTGTACAATGGGACTTGGTAATATAGAAAGCCACTTACCTTGCTTGGCAGGGTTATAGTCAATTTCATGTTGATTAAACAAATGCCTAATTTATGTTTCATGAAATTGTATGTGGAAATCACTTTGACCTTAGAATTGAGGTTGAGGTCCTCTGATTCCAAATCCAGCATGCTTGCTATTAGTGGTCATGAGCACAATGAAACTGAACAAGAATCAAGCTAGTACTTAAATGATAGCCATTGAGGATGAGAATACAAGTAAAAATGAAAGCCCCTGCTTTCAGGGAGCATACATTCTACTCATTCATTCATTCAATAAACATTTAATAATAAATCCCTACTATGTGCCAGGCACTGTGCTAAGCACTGGGGATACAAAGAAAGGCAAAAGGCATTTTTCTGTCTTCAAGGAGCTTACTGTCTAACATGAGAGACAACATACAAACAAATATATACAGAGCTAGCTAGCTGCAGGATAAATAGGAAATAATTTAAGAAGGGGAAGCACTGGGATTAGAAGAGTTAGGGAAGAATTCCTATAAAGTGGGATTTAGTTGGGATTTAAAGGAAACTAAAAGGTCAGCAGTCAGAATGGAGTAGGGAGAGCGCTTCAAACATGGGAGTCAGCCAAAGAAGATGCCCAGAGCCAAGAGATAAAATGTCTTGTTTGTAGAACAGTCAGAAGCCTAGAGTCACTGAATAGAAGAGTACTTGTTTGGAAGTTAGGTGTAAGAAACCTAGAAAGGTGGGAAAGGATTAGGTTATGAAGGGCTTTGAATGCCAAATGGAGCATTTTATGTTTGCTGCTGGAGGCAATAGGGAGCAATTGGAGTTTATGGAGTGGAGGAGTGACATGGTCAGACCTGTGTTTTAGGAAAATCACTTTGGTGGCTGAATGGAAAATAGGTTGGAGTGGGGAGAGACTAGAGGCAGGCAGACCCATCAGCAAGGTGATGAGGGCCTGTACTATAGTGGTGGCAGTGTCAGAGGAGAGAAGGGGCCATATTTGACAGATGATGCAAAGGTGAAATCAAAAGGCCTTGGCAACAGGTTGGATATGGGGGAGCAGAGTGCCAGATAGTGAGGAACCCAAAAGGACTCGTAAATTTCTAGCCTGGGGGACTGGGAGGATGGTATTGCCCTCTACAGTAATGGTGAAGTAGAAGGCAGGGAGGGTTTAGGGGGAAAGATCATGAGTTCTGTTTTGGACATGTTGAGTTAAAGATGTCTACTGGATATTCAGTTCAAGATATCCAGAAGGCTGTTGGAGATGTGAGAGTGGAGGTCAAGGAAGAGATTGGAGCAGGAAATACGGATTTGTGAATCCTAAGTTTAGAGGTGGTAATTAAATGCATGGGAGCTGATGAGGTCACCAAGGGAAATAAAATAGAAGGAAAAAAGAGAAAAGGACCCCGAACAAAGGTCTGAGGGACACCTACAGTTAGAGGGCATGATCTGAAGGAGTGTTCAGCAAAGGAGACAGAGAAAGAAGTTAGATAGTTAGGAGGAAAACCACAAGACAGTGGTGTTCCGAAAAGCTAGAGAGAGTATCCAGAAAGAGAGAGTAATCAATAGTGTCAAAGACTGCAGAGAAGTCGAGGAGAATGAGGATTGAGAAAAGGTTATTGAGTTTGGCAACTAAGAGATTGTTAGTAACTTTAGAGAAAGCAGTGGAATTTCAGTGGAATGTTAAGGTCAGAAGCCAAATTGTAAAGGGGTAAGAAGAAAGTGTGAGGAGAGAAAGTGGAATTACCTATTGTAGGCCTTTTCAAGGAGTTTAGCTACAAAAGGTAGAAGAGATATAGTACAGAAAAGATATAGTATGATAGGGAGGGGGTGGTGGAAGGATCAAGTAAGGGTTTTTTCAGAATGGGAAGAAGAGATTGAAAACAAGTGAGAGTGGCATGACAGAAGGACAGAAGGAGGAGATGAGATGGAATGGTATCATTTAAACAGTAGATGGTAAAGAGTTAGGCCACTTTATTATGTGAGACAGAGGTAAAGGAGGGTAAGAGTGGCAGAAGGCACTTGAATGATAGGTGATGAGGAAGACAGGAGAAGAAGTTCAGGGAGAATGGCTTCAATTTTTTTTTGTAAAATATGAAACAAGGTTTTCAGCTAAGAGAGTAGGGGGAAGAGAAGCCATGGAAGCTTTGAAGAGGGATGAAAATGTGTGGGAGAACTCTGGAGAGTAGGATAGTGAGTGAGATGATTAGGGAGGTATAATACTATATTATAATATTATATAGTAGTATAATAGTATATTATAATAGTATAAAAGACACTAGAAGCAGTGAGGGCCTTGTTAAGGCTATGTAACATAAATTTGTAGTGGACTAGTCAGAATGGTTGCATGATTTTTTTCCACCTTCATTTAGCAGCAACGTGTAGGTGTTAAGGTACCAAACTGTGAGCATGATCTGAAGCTGAGGCATGGCTGAGCATAATTAGAGATATGCTAAGGTAAGGGATTCAAAGGAAGAAAACAGTATAGAGTTCAATTGATTCACCAAAGAGTCAAGATGGGGAGGAGGGAGTGGGTAATGCAGGGGAGATGTCTTGGGAGATAACTGAGGGGTCCAGGGATTAGAGGTCATGGTGAGGATGAGTAGGGTTATATAAGGGAAGGCTGAGGGAGAGGGGAAAAGCCAACAGATTACAGTCAGATAAGGAGATTTCAGAATTCTTGAACACAGAGATAGTACATTTGTGGGCAATGGCAAGATCAAAGGTATGACCATCTGTAATGACAAGTAAGATGGGACTTTTTGCTGTTTTTTCTTTTGGAGTGCTTCTCAGCACTAGGGCAATCAAGTGTCTTTGATTTAGCCTTGCCTTTGATTGAATCAAGAGTCTTTGACGACCTGCTTAAGTCACAAGAAAGCCTAAGTCACATGAGTTTGAGTCACATGGTTGTGACACCTACTGACCCTGAAGAAGTGTATACATACTCTCAGATTAACATTTTGCTTTGGAGGGGCTCACTCATAGGAAGGGTATTTGTGTGATTTGGCCAGACAAGACTCTAGGTAGCTATTAAGGAGCCCCCTGGCTTTGAACACCCAGATGTTGGTGCTTCTCTCTCTCTGGTAACTATGTATGTATTGCCATGGACAGACAGAAGCCCTGTCTGCTGATTTGTGTTATTTGTTCTGTTTATGTAATTTCTGCTTGTAATTTCTGTTTGTATTTTAGTGAATGATATATGTATGTTTAATTAAAGTGAGATTGTAAACCCCTTTTAAAGTTGCTTTCTTTAGAAAAGCAGATCAAAGAACGTGTGCTAGCAGCCCTCCTGTGTGCTGGTGTTGTTGGTCTTACACCTCCACAGCAGCTGCTAGTAGCACTGTTGTTACACCATCTTTGTGTGTAGCTAAGTTGGGATGGAGAAGTAGCTAACAGGAAGAGAGTAGGTTGAGGATCTGAAGTATTTGAGAGAGAATCAATATGTATGTTGAAGTCCCTAGTGTGAGGGCAGGAAGTGGGGAAGAGAGAAAAATCATAAGCCCGGTACTGAACTTATTGACAAAGAAGGGGAAGTGCCCTGAGGGGTGGTTTATGTAGACAACTGGGTGATAGATAGGAATAGCATAGTTTGCTGCTTGCTGCTGTTTTCTCAAAGAGGACCAAGCCATCAGGGAGGTGAGGAATAGCATGAACCTCAAACGGAAGGGGTTACTGAGTGAAGTGGAAGGAGGAGAACCTGGAAGTGGCAATGGGACACACACACACTCACACACATGAGAGATACAGTATAGCATACAAAAGAAATATAATTGCAAGGTCATTTTGGGTCAGGGGACATACTAACATGAGCAAATCAGGAAAGGTTTCTTGTCTGTCTGAAGTGGACAAAAATCAGAGTCAAAGACCTGAAGAAATGAAAGGGGAGGCTTCTGCCAATTCTGGGTTAGGAGGCAGCTAAGTGGTTCAATAGGTAGCAGGGCTGGGCCTAGAGTCAGGGAGACCCGAATTCAAATTCGGCCTCAGACATTTATTAGCTGTGTGACCCTGGGAAAGTCACTTAACCTCTGTCTGCCTTAATCCACTGGAGAAGGAATGGCAAACTACTCCATATCTTTGTCAAGAAAACCCCATACAGACTCACCGAGAACCCAAACATGACTGAACAATGATAATAATAATAATTCTAGACTAAGGGTCAATGACCTTGATATATAAGAGCATTCCATTTAAAAAGAGCACCACCATACCTGGTTAAACCTGAGGCTGTAGGTGGTTGAAACAAAGTTTCCCAATAATAAGCAAGCCCCGGGAATCAAGAAGACCAACTCATCCAACAAAGATATGCCCTTTGAAGACGCTAGAGCCTAAGTAACCTGTCAAGCCCAATCTAGCAGCAGCAGCCTCAAGGTTGAATGGCTTGCCTGTCCCAAGCCAGAAGTAGCAGTGGCCTAGTGATCTTTCTAGTCCAGTCTAGTGGTAGCCATGCTCAGCAGCCCAGAGAACTACTTGACCCAGCTCAAGAATGGATTGATTCATCTAGATGAGGCCCCAGACCTTACTTGGAGCCAGCCCGTCCTAGCAATGGAGTGGCACACCATAACCAACATTGACATCTTGCTCTATAGTGAACTTCATGAAGACTGGGGAGAAAGAAACATTGAGGCCCAGAGTTGTGAATTGCCTTGGGCATCTGTGTTCTCTACATTTATGCTTCACTACCATTGCATTATAAATCTATGGCAACTCTCCTCTTCCTACAGACTCCATAAGGCTTGTTGGAGAATGTTCCTGGAGCATTGGTAATTACTGTTCTTGCTCTGCTATTTAAATAAAAGTGTTTTTTTGGAAAGCTAATCGAGTCTACTGGCTGATTGTTAAGGGAAAGCATACTGGTGGGGTCTCAGGAGCTAACATTTTATGAATAGTCACACACAGGAGGTAGTTATGGACCTCTATGGACCTCTAGAACAGGAGGTAGTTATGGACCCTTTAGAAACCCAATCTACTAATGTTAGAAATGGGGGTTGACCCTAGAGATATGCTACATTCAAGGAAAATTAGCCCCATGAAAAGGAAATAACTCGTCCTATGTTACTCAAGCAGTAGGTAGCAGAGCTACACTTGGCACAAATCTGTGAACTTCAAATCTAGTGGGTTTTTTTTTTCTTTTAGGCCTCATTGAAAACTTTTTGAAGGACGAAATTGATACCCTGGTTTTACTCCAATTAGCAGATATGTCTCTGGATTGCCAATCTATTTTCTATGGGTTTCCCTATTATTTTATTTTGGGTAGACACCACAATAGTATAATAAAAATAGTATTGGAGTAAGATAGTGATATAGTCACTAAGGGAAGTAGGAGTGCTGGAGTGGTCTATGGGGTGGTCTCTAGAGGATGTTGGTGGATACTATACTGTCAGAAGTTTATAGGGACCAGAGGAGTGATGCGCAGGAGCTGGAATAATAAGAAAATAGGTATAGACTATGGATTAGTACTTTGCTGCAAAATAAAAGTTTTAAACAGACTATCTTAAAGGAAGAACAGATGAATAAGCGGCTTCTAGAATATTTGCAAGTCAATAACTTCTTGCAATAACTCAGTAAGATAAAACTCCTGCGCTTTATACCGTTAGCAGCTCCAAGGCATCGCCCTTTTAAGAAGTGGTCCTTTCCCTGGCTTCCATTCCCTCCCTTTTACTCCCCTCCCACCCACCCAGGCAGAGAAGCCCTGTAGCGGGACCGCTCTCCGCCCCCCACTCCCCCACCGCAGCAGCGGGAATAGGCGGAGCAGCTGCTATCTGGCTGCTGCCACGGCTGGGGAGGCGGATAGGGGGCGGGGGTTCAGGCTCTGGGCGCTGGTGAGTCCGGCAAAGCGGCCAGGGAAAGGCGACTAGGAGCCGGAGACAAGGGGGCATGGTCCGGGAACCAACGCACTGAGCCGGGGCTGGCGGCCAGCAACAGCAGTAGCAGCGCATCGGAACTTGGGCCGAATCGAGCAGCCTTGTGCGCGCCGGGACCATGGGATGCTGCACTGGCCGCTGCACCCTTATTTTCCTCTGCACTTTACAGCTGGTGAGTAGCCTTGCCCACCCTTCCTAAAGAAGCCTTCACCAGTCAGAGAAGGAGAGTCAGGAACCCCTGCCTCCGCGTCTTCTAGAGAGGGCTCCCCTGTCCAAACTTTCGCTACCCCCGGGACTCAGGCTCCGCGGCCAGGTTGATGCTATACCCCAGCTGCCTAAAAAAGGGAGGGGGCGAAGGGACAGGTGGCGGCCAGGTTAAAGCGGCGTCAGGGGACACCGCCTGGCGAACAAAAGCTCAATCCCTCCGGGCCAAGCAGAAAAACGGGGAGCCCCTTTGTTAGCGTGTTGGGGGGCCCGGGCCGGTGGGGAAAAAATGCTTTTATCCTTTTTCCACTAGAAAGCAGGGACTCCCGTCTGTCTGTCGGTCCGTCAGTCTGTCCCGAAGGAAAGGACCCTTCAGCTCCAAGAAATTGAGGGTTTGGACTGGTTTCAGTTACCTTTGACCATTATTTAAGGTCTCCGTAACTTTGCACCTTCCGTTTTTATGTTAAGAAAAGTCTGACAATAAATAGCTCAACAAGTATTGGGTTTTCTTGAATCTTCGGTATGAATAGGGGATGTGTATCCCTGTGTGTAGGATTGATAGGGGCCATCTATGTATATTGCCAGTGGACCATACATACATACACATACAAATATACGAGTCCGAATTCATTATCGGGAGGGTCACTTTTTATTAGACAACCAGATTGAGAAAATTGGAAGTGGATCTTAATCGAAATGTTCCCCTTCCTGAAAGACAACTGAGGCAAACCAATAAGACGATGAGAATTATGTGAGAGAGTTTCCTCCGCTTTTCTGTGCGTTCGCTAAATGTGTGAGTATTGAGGGAGCGGGAGAAGGAAAAGGGGTGGTGTCGAAAGGGTTCACTGTTCTGCGTCCCAGTATTTGTGAGCTCGGGTGTGCTGGACAGACATACCACTTTAAAAGTAGCTAACAGCAACTTAGACATTTCGGTTAACTTAACGATTATTTTCCGTCCACCTCACGAAATCTTGTGTACTGTTTAAGAGGCTCTTTTTGTTCCGCCAAATAAGTGCTCTGAGAAATCCTGTGGATAGAAGGCTTTTTAAAAAAAAAAAGAAATTGAGTTTGATAGCTTAATCTCTAGAATGCTGATTTCCAAAATTGAACTGACTTGCCCTTCTATCTGCTGGCCTGTCAGCCCAGGACCGGGATAAACAAAGGTTTCCCTGTTTTGTGATTCTCGGTTGGGCTTGGCTTGTATCTGGTGGTTCCCTGGCTTATCAATTGCTAATAGACTGGGGTTTCTCCCATCTTAAAAAGGAAATGTCCTCTCTTTGTTATTACAGTTTTTGCCTGGACGATTGGTTGCTGCTAGGGCCATTGTTGTTTTTCCAGCTTTAGAAGGGAAAGACTTAACCTAAAAAAAGCAGCACATAGTTTTTAATGGAAATTCTGGCCCATCTTCATGGTAATACAACCTATGTTTCTTGGAAATTGGGTTTTGGGTTTTGTTTTTTTTGGGGGGGTGGATTTGTTTTTTGGAGTGTGGTGGGGTTGAAGGTGGAGTTGGGTCAAAAAATAGTTGAGGAGGATCTCTAAGGCCCCTTCCAGCTCTCAATACTATGTAAAGTAGGGGCCGAATCAGTACTTTAAAAAAAAAACCAATTATTCATTTAACAAGCATTAAATGATGAAAATCGATAGAAGACCTACTATTTGAAGGCCAGAGGATACAGAGTTGAATAAGGCACAACTCCTGCTTCTGCCTTCACAAAACTTAGTCTAGTTGGGAAGCTAGGATATAAGCACATTCAAAACTAGATAGCAATTTCAGAATTAAATACGAGAGGTCGTGAGGTGGAGAGTGATGAAATGACAAATAAAAAGTGTATAGAATAAAGTGCTTTGGACTCTAAAGCAGAAAGAGAACTCCAGTAAGACTCACCTAGCCTCTAAAAATAGATTTTGACTTTTTTATTGTTAAGTCTCAAAGCAATTTAATGCCAATATCAAAATGTAATTTCATTACCAAGTATTTGCTGATTACCTACTATGTGCAAAGCATTGTACTGGGGGCTGTATTGAATACGAAGATGAGCAAGATGCCATCCCTATTCTCAAAGAACACATAGCTTGGTAAGGGTTCAGGGTAAAGAAAAGACCCTCTTTCTCCACCACATCCCCCCCACCCCCCTCACCCCAACACACATACACATCTGCAATACAAAACAGAATGTGGTACAAATTAAGTACTACCATAATGCAGAGCAAAGATTATTTTTAGCTGGAGTGATCTAAGAGGAGGTGGCATTTGAACTGATCTCTGAAAGATGGATAGGATTTCAGTAAAGAAGACCATTCCAGTTGGAGGTAACAGACTGAGCAAAGGCACAGAGGTGGGGCGTGGTGGTGGTGGAGAGGATCTTGTTTAGGAAGGGGTGAATTGTCCAGTTTCTTTTGGATTATAGGACAGGTCACTAGAAGCAAATGTCCTCATTTGTAAAATAAAGGGGTTGCACTAAATGATCTCTAAGATCCTTTCTGTTTCTGGATCCTATAATATCTTGGGAGAAGATTTAGGAGGGTCTTGAATGCAAAGATAAAGAATTTGGATTTTATTCTGCAGGCAAAATGGAGACAGCTTTAGGAAGGGTGGTCTGGCACCCTTCACAGCCTAGATTGAAGGAGGAGTGGGAAGATAAGAGAAAGTATTCCAATAGTTTTGGCATGATATAATAAAGACCTGACCTAGGGTAGTGGCAGAACTTAGTAACTGAATGTTTGTTTATTTGTGGGGAAATGGGGATTGAGAAAGACAGAGGAGTCAGAGATGTCTCTGGTTTCCGATCAGTCTCTGAATAAGTACTTATTACATCTCTATTATGTGCTAGGTGCTAGAGATTCCAGCCTAAGTAGATGCCATTAACAGTAGTAGGGAGGCCTGAAGTTAAATAAATAAACACATAAATACATTTATAAGTAGCTTTGGGTACTAGGGAAGGGGGCTTGAAATAATGAGTTTAGGTGCATTGAACTTGAGGTGCCAGTTGTATGTAAACATAGAGATGCCCTTGTATGCAGTTGGAAGTGCAAGACTGGAGTAGTGTGGTCCAAGTGAGGACTAGAGAGACTTATTTGGGAGTCCTCTATTTCCCAAATCACTGAGTAATTGAGCAAAGGCGGGAACTTCAAAAATGTGGCCTCAGGAATTTGACTCACCTGGGGTTATCTATTTTTAAATTGTCAGTCACTGGCATTAATAATTTCAGAAGGCTTTAAACAATAGGTTAAGAAAGAAATAATTCAGTTACTGAGGGTGTGACTTGCAATTCACTGAAAGAGTAGGTGATAAGGTGTGGTGACCTCAGATTCTATTCCCTTGGACTCTCTTCTTCTGTTTTACCTGTCCATGATGGTGGGCTGGGTCCTGGGGATCCTGGTTGTGGCTAAGTAGTTGTTTTCTGGCTAGGCGGAGAGCACACTGAAAATGTACCAGGGTTGCCTTTGAATGGGCTATTGTTCTAATAGATAATTGCCGTCTGTCAGTTAAATTCACCAGTTCATCATCCTGCTTTGGGAAGAAGAAGAGGGCTTTGCACCAACCACTGCTCTCTGGTCACTGGGATTTGATGTGGTGGAGGGAGGGGGATAAAAAGGAGAGGAGTTTGCTTGACAACCGTGGGAGTTTTCTAGTTACCAAGATACAAGACAAAGACCCCCAGGCATTTCTTCTTGGGAGCCTCCTCCCCAAAGAATAGTGTGAACTTTGCCATTCTGAAGCCAGGCTGGATGCGATCGACTTAGAAATTTCCCAGGATTCTTACTTCGTTACAGTGGTGAGGTAAGAAACATAGTAGAGAAGATTTTAAAATTCACCCCTGAGCTGGGTTCTAAGGGACTGAAAATCTGGAAGAAAGTCATAACCAGTTGCCAGCACCTTTTGGGATTACAGTACCTCTTTCTGTTAGGAGTTTCATTTGCCTCATATGTGTTAGCAATTCTCATTATCTTGTTGTGATCCACTGAGTGTATTGGCATCAAGAATAAAGACTTCTCCAGCCTCTCTCTCAGAACCCTACTGACCCCCCACAGAGGCCCCCTTTTTTTTATCAATAACATCAGCTCTAAACTTGAAGTTATCTCTCTTCCAAATTGCCTTGCAGTTCTTTTTAAACTTTTAGGTCTTTTCATTCATTACTTGAACCAGTAAAAAAAAAAAAAGCCCAAAAAGAGTGCCAAAGTGAAGAAAAAATCAGAATGTAGACTTGTAAGCATTTTAATAAAACTTAACAGAACTCATTGTAGCAGAGGGCTCTCAGTGGTAAGAACCCTTACTGTTATTT
This sequence comes from Phalanger gymnotis, assembly GCA_028646595.1. NCBI lineage: Eukaryota > Metazoa > Chordata > Mammalia > Diprotodontia > Phalangeridae > Phalanger > Phalanger gymnotis. Next base: position 55 of record JAQQSZ010007326.1, on the reverse strand, counting down.
CTGAGCATCCATTTTTTTAAAACTTTGAGTTCCAAATTCTCTCCCCTCTTCCCTT
>JAQQSZ010007325.1:0-13340 GCA_028646595.1 Phalanger gymnotis | reverse complement strand
TTCATTATCTCTTGTAAGTCTACCCATGTGTTTCCTAGGTCATTGAGCTCATCATAGCATGCCCATCTGCTGGTCATCTAGCCTCTGCCTGAAGACCTCCAATGAGGAGGAATTACAGAATTGGAAGAATTTTCGGTGGTCATCTAGCCTAACACATACCTGAAAAGACATCCCCACCCCAAATACTGGGTGGTTGCTCATCCAACTTTTCTTTGAATGCTTCCTATGAGAGGAAAGCCACCAGCTCCTGAGGCAGCCCATTCTGTTTTTGGATACTCCAGTCATTAGGATAATTTTTCTTTTCATCCTGACCCTAACCCCAAATTTGCCTCTTTGAAATGTCTGCTCACATCCCTTATTTCTGCTTTCTTGAATTAATCCAAATAAATCTAATCCTTCTTTTGTAAAAAAAAAAAAAAAAAAATATTTAGGCTTACTCTTTTTGTATACTAGACATTAATAAAAATTCATCTGGCTAAAATGTTATGTTAATGAAATTTTTCACTTAACTCTAATTATCTTCTACAGATTAACCCAAATTAGTAAAATATTACTTTACCTGAAAACTCTGAAGCCAATAAGAGTCTGCAGGGAGGGGTACCATCCAGGCAATAAAAGACATCAAGGAGATTAGAAGGAGGAAAAGAAAGGAAAGAAAGATCAGACAAATGAGGAGACAGTAAGGTGGAAGAATTCAGAGGGGTGAAGTGATTCTCATATTAAAAATGAGACTAAATAAAAGCTTTTTAAAAATCTGTTTTTCTTATATATGGAAGAAGCAATAGCACAAAAAAGAGAAAAAAACCAAAAACTACAAAATGGCAAGTATCCAGGTACCACTGCCTTTTTATGGTTTTTGTTTTTATTTTTGTTCTACAAATAGCTTCTGATGACAATGTAAATGTAAAACAGTCATTAATAAAATGGAAACCATCCAAAGACAGACAATTACAGGTTAAGAAGCTTCTCCTAATTCATTTTAATCTAATGTTTTCCCTTTGCTAATTTAATCATAAATCCGTTGTTCTCTTTTGCTCTCCATTTGAGGATTATTACAAATGACCCTGAAAGGTAGGTAGGTTTAAATATATGCTGTTATATACCATTATGTACATATATAATTAGACACTTGATTGGTTGGTTGGTTGGTTATTCTTCATTCTTAAAGAGAACCAAAGTGACATCACTATTTTAGAGCCCATTGTGTGTCCAACTGTGGCTGCTCAGACCAATACAAGCTCAGACTGCTATACCATGTGAACATTTGGGGCAGATTTTCTAAATTTGCACATCTCAAGTTACATTTGAGCTACTTCAGTTCTGCTTTGCGCATACAGCACAGCACCTTCCCTGATGAAGGCACACCATGCTGGGCAGTCCTGTCTGTGCCAGTGTCTCCCATGTCACACAATCAATTTCAAAGCTCTTAAGAGAGACCTTGAGAGTGTCCTTGTATCACTTTTTCTGACCTCCCTGTGAGCACTTGCCCCGTGTGAGTTCTCCATAAAATAGTCTTTTTGGCAAGCATACATTTGGCATTCAAACAACGTGGCCGGCCCATCACAGTTGTAGACACATACATGTAGTAAGACTGACTTAAACATGTGGTTAATAAAATAGAAACTTTGAATCAATGTAAAACTATAGTTATTCATAATTTTATAGAGAACTTATTGCAAATGAATATTTGAAACTTGAAAAGTTCAGGTAAAGTGCAACTCCAAAATTTGGAATATAAACTTTGAATTATTTATAAATATGATCAAGAATTAAAAACCTGTGTTATCTTACAGTGCCTACAAAAAGATAATTCAGGCTCTAATTCAAACTATAAATTATTGTTTAACAGTGTATTTAAACTTTTTTCTTTAGAAGGAAAGCCAAAATGTAATCTAAAAGTATACAGAAAAACATGAATTAATATAGAATTTAATATGATCAGCTATAAGCAATTAACCACTGTAGAATATCTTAAACAATTAAAATTTTAGTCATTTAACAGTTTTATAAACCAGAGGAAACTTTTTCAAGCTTACTCGTTATTTTATTTTTAGCTTCAGAAGATTATTAGTAAACAGGAAGACCTGAGGGGAGCTACAAGTCCTAAAACAGTGTACCAGGTATGTAACAGTAACCAAAATACAATATTTGTTCAATTTCTGCATGATGTACTTAACTTCTGTTTTTTCTAGATGTTATCAAAATTACTTTGTATGATATGTATATAACTTTTCCCATGATGAATCTTGTATATTAATAGTGGGATTCAACCATGTCACCAGCTATTCAAAAACCTACATGGATTTGCCATTGCTCAGAGGAAAAATTATAAACTGCCTGGCGTTCAAGGCCTTCCACAAGGACCCTCAGTTTAAACCTGTCTTTCCAGCCTGATTTCCTTCTTCCCTTCATGCACTCGATGTTAGAGCCAAACAGCCATCCTTGAGCTTGTCCTACCCACTCCCTTCTCTTTGTTTTAATGCCAACCTCTCAAGAAGTACCTGTCTTCACTTCTTCCTATTTAAATCTATTTCTCCTCCAAGGCTCAATTCAGAAGACACTTCCTCCATGAAGCTCTCCCTTACCTCCCCCAGATGAAAGTGATCTCACCTTTCTTAAATTCTAACATCTCTTCTTTGCCCTTTCACATTTAACACCAGCTGACCTTAAAGGCCATCTAGTTCAACACCCTCATTTTACAGATCAGGAAACTGAGGCCCAGAGAGGTGAAATGACTTGACCAAAGTCACACAAGTAGAAAGTATCAGTGTTGTGATTCAAAGTCATGTTCTCTGACTCCAAATCCAGCACTTTGTACGCTACATTATCCTACGTTCCCATTTCTACTTTATCCCCTTCTTCCCTTTCTTTACCTGTTGAATTTTTACCCATCCTATAAAGCACACCATGCCCCTTCTGTGAAATTCTCCCTTCTGTTGATAATGGTCTTCCCGCTTGAACCACTTTGTTTTGTACCTTTTGTAATGCTTTTATTGTGGGTTTAATAATATATCTATGGTGTTTCAGCCTTCCCCCACTGTGCCATAAGTTCCATAATGGCACAGACAATGTCTTATCCAAAGATATGTCTGTGTCTGTGTGTGTGTGTGTATACACATATCTTATCTCCCAGTCAGATTATAATTTCTTCAGAGGTTACAGGAATTGTGTTTTTCATCATTGTATCCTAGCCACCTAACATTTAACACAATACACGTTGTGTTAAACTGATGTTGTCATTTTGGACAAAATGGAGAGGTATGAGTTCGGCAGTATTCAGTTAGGTGAATTTGGAACTGGTTGAATTGATTATTGTTTTTTAGTCGTTTTCAATCATGTCCAACTATTCATGACCCCTTTGGGGTCACTGGAATGGTTTAACATTTCCTTTTCTACCTCATTTTTACAGATGAGGAAACTGAGGCAAACAGGGTAAAGTGACTTGTCCAGGGTCACACAGCTAGTAAGTATCTGAGGCCAGATTTGAACTCAGGCCTTCCTTACTCTAGGCCCACTGTGACACTTAGCTGCCCTGTCGAATTGGTTAGTCATTAATTATTCATTATGGAAGGAGGTATCTAGGGATAGTGGCTATTTGAGGCAAGAAGACAAAGATACAAGATCTGTTGTGGATATAAAGGTGACAGAACTTGACAACTGATTGGATATGAGGGCAGAATCAATCAAGGATAACTCTGAAGTTACAGAGCAGGTGATTATAAGGATGGTGGTGGCATCTCCAGAAATAGGGAAGTTTAGAGAAACTATCTTGGACATATTGTGGTATAATATAAAAAGCACTATTTTCAGAATCAAAGGACCTAGTTTCAAATCCAGCTTCTGATACTTAACAGCCTGTGAGGCCTTGGAAAAAATCATTTAACCTGCATGGGCCTTAGATTCCTCATCTCTAAAATTAGAAAGTTGGACCAGACAGCTTCTTATGTCCCTTCTAACTCTAGATATGTGCTCCTATAATCAAGATTGCAGGAGGACAGTGAGGCCAAACGAGTGCTGGTAACCATTAAATTGTGAGCTCCTTCTAAGCAAGGACTGTGGTTTGAGGTTTGGGGGTGGGGAGGGTTTGCCTTTCTTTGTATCCCCACTGCATAGCACAGTGCCTAGCACATAGTAGTCACTTAATACTATTTAATTGAACTGGCCTGGGAAAGCATGGAGGTGTAGAATGCCTAAAGATTGCTGTGAGGACAGAGTATTATAGGTTTGGGGAAGTAGGGTAGAATAGGAGAGTATAAGCATTTATATAGCACCTACTATGTGCCAGGTACTGTTCTAAGCACTTTAAAAATATTATCTCAATTGATCCTCATAATAACCCTGTAAGATAGGTGCTGTAATCCCCATTTTACAGTTGAGAAAACTGAGGCAAGCAAACTGTTTTACCTAGGGTTATTCAATTATTAAGTAAGTATGTGAGGCCAGATTTGAGGTTAGGCCATACTGACTTAGGGCCCAGCACTCTATCCAGTATACCACCTACCTAGTATAGCATCAGAAAGACATTAGGGAAAGGAAGTTCTGGAAGAATAAGAGTTTAGAATCAGAAGAATTTGAATTCTAAATCATGAAGGTACAGTACTTACAGATGAAATCAAGGATATGGCTAAAGTAGATTGAAAGTACAGGTCAGGGGAGTCAATGTTAATGAGCTGGGAATCCAGGATATTTGAAGGATTTATATTGTATTATGAAGTATTAATATTGAAGTCCCAAGTATATAGGGAAGATTTGGGACAGAGAGGAAGACTGTGAGCTATGTACTAAATAAAGTCCTTTAGAAAGGGAGAATGGCCAGCAACCATACAACCTTAATTTGACTAGAGTGATATAGTCAGATGGACTGAACCTCAAAGGAGGAGAGGTAGCTGAGTGGTGGCAGCAGACAGAGAGTCAAAAAGTGGCAGAGAAACAAGAAGTATACCTACTCTTCCTCTCTGCCCAATATAATCATAGGGATAAGAAAAAATGCCCAGTGCTGGATAGGATGGCCAGATATGCATTGTGTTCTGAGAGGAATGGAGTAAGATTCCAGAGGTCAGAGCCCCTCCTCTGAGTATAGCTAAAAAAAGTTCTGGACCATACATGTTGCCCCACGCTCACACCTACTCCATTCCTTAACCATTTCACAATCCAACAGTTCTAGTAAAAAAAAATTAAATGGTAATTTGGGTTACTTTTATAAAGTATGCCTATTTTTTCAAAGAAATAAATCTCATTTTAAGCATGTATCTCATATTCGAGCCAACATACATCTCTTTTCTCCTTTCATACCCCCAACTCCTCTCTCAGGAATAAAAATCTGTTGCTATATACTCCTTTGGTTATAACACATCACATTTTGATTTATTTCATGACTGATTTGCCCCTTCCCAAGGTTAGCTCTTCATTGTAGTGGTAAACATATTTTTAAAAATTAAATACTTCCTCACTTGCTTTGGGTTCTGCCTTTCAGTAGAGGCTCACTAACTCCTATTCCTGCAAGAGATCATCTGTCGTCACATACTGTCTAATCACATTACTTCGAACCTTCAGTCTTATTTTGTCACCGTTAGCTCATTCTTTATCATCCTGCATATCATCCCCTTGCTGATGAAACAAACAAAAAAATATTCTGCAACATCTCAAATATTATCTCAACCACCATTAGAAAAAAATGACTTTTCATTGTTACCAAAAGAAGAATTTTGTTTTAATAACTGTGCACCTTTCCACCTAGCACACACCCTTTTTTCCTGAATTATTCTACCCTTTGGTACTTGCCTCATATAGTACATAATCCATGCTATTGTTCACCTATAGAATGCAAGATCCTTAGGGAAGGACATGAAGTATCTCATTCTTGTGATTCTATTTTCATTGTCTAACAGTGCCAGGTTCATAACTGGCACTTAATAAATAATTGTTGATTGATGAGAAAGAGAGAGAGGAGAGTAGCAAAAGGAGAGGAAGAAAAGGGAAAAACAGGACATGGTTGGATTATTCAGCAAAGGAGACTGAAAGAAGCAGTCTAATAAGAAAGAGTGGCAACAAAATACAATGTGTCAGGAAAACCAAGGGAAGAAAGTGTCCAAGAGGAAAAGATGATCAATAGTGTCAAATGCTGCAAAGAGGCCAAGAAGGATAACTGAGAAAAGGCTGTTTGGTATTTAGGTGATCTAACTTTGGAAAGAGCAATTTCAGTTGAATGATGAGGTTGGAAATCAGATTGCAAGAGACCAAGAACTGAGTAGAATTCAAGTTACTAAGTATAAACAGCTTTCTTCAAAGAGTTTGAAAGGGAAGACAAATAAAGGATTTAAAGCTTTATTTCCTCAAAAATCATCTAGTTCAAATTGTTCATCTTAAAAATGAAGAAACTAAGGCTTAGAAAATTCAAATGCTTGTCCCAGGTACTAAGAAAATTAAATACTTTGGCCACATAATGAGAAGACAGGACTCATTGGAAAAGACCCTGTTGTTGGGGAGATGGATACAGTGTTGTGGAAGCAAAAAACATGAGCTTGGACAGACTTCAGAAGTTAGTGGAGGTTAGAAGGGCCTAGAGTACTGTGAAGAGTCAGACACAACTAAACAACTGAACAACACAAAGCCCAGTAGTAAGTATCAGACCTGGGATTTTTATACAGGTCATCTGACTGCAAATAGACTGCTCCTTCCACTAAACTATCCTGCCCAGTGCTTTTGCCTAGTAATACAGTTTTTAAAATGAAAGAATATTCGTTTGTCCTACAGTTCCATAATTCTCCAAAAGAGATTGTTCCTGCTGAACTGACTTAAGGAAAAAAAGCTTCTAATTTTGATATTCTCCATATGCCAAGAGTACACACTGATAAAACATGTCTTAAATACTCTTCTAATTAGATTAGATGTTAAGATTGTTGAGTATAAAATTAAATACAGTTGTAGTTTAGCCAAAAATTCATTTTTAATTACCATGGGTATTGTTTTTCAGTCTATTCTCGACAGTACAGCTGTTTCCAAGTTTTCCTTGTGCTTTCTCTTATTTAAAGGATTTTTCATTTGTGAATATATTTTCTTCTGATTTTATATAATATTTCTCCCCATAAGATCAAACATGAAAGGATTAATCATTGCTAAAAATAAAAATAAATAAAAGAAACCTAAGGGCAAACTTTCTTTTAAGCTTTTTCTTATCTAAACATCATGTTTTTATGGGGCCAGACATTCAAATTCTTCTTTCATAGCCTTAAAAATGCAGCCCTTTTCATAGACTCTTTTAGAGTAGAAATGTGGCAGTTACCTAAAAACATTTATTTACAGGTATTACCTGGTATAGAACCATCTAATACAAGAAATTGTTATCCTAAAACCTATCCTGTCATCTTCTTTATTGCTACTGAATGCGCTAACACCTTCCTAGTCACCCAGGTTTGTAACTTCTGGCCTTATAGCTCTCCAGACTGACCTAGTGGTGTACAGTGCCTTTGTCTATGGTGTCCAACTCCAATATCTAGCATTTCCTGGACTACAAACATTTCCTGACCATTACTCTAACAGGACTAACCAGTCATATTTCAAGAAATCAGAGTACTGGACATTCCAGGACTTTCTGGAGCAAGGTCCTTGAAGACTTGGAATGTATTAAAATTAATTGAGAGAGTTCTGGTTGGACAAGCCATGAGGCTTATTTCTTCTGTCAATATGAAGGGAACTAACAGCTCTAGTTTCTAGTCTCTGAGAAGGGTGGTAAGCCTGGATGCCATATCTTGTCCCCTGCCTATAAGGACTTATTTTAGGGCACATCTAGTAGTAATCCACAGGCCATTTTTAGGTAACCTTGACAGCACTGAAAATGCTTATATTCATCTTGTAGTATCTAGGTGAAATCATGGTTAGTTTACATTAGCATAGCAAACAATATATTCTTTCCTTCCTTCCATCCCAAAAAGTATAATGGAAAAAAATTGTTGGTAACCAGTTCTTCACATCAAAGCCTCATCACAGGGCACAGGCAAGTAAATTCAAAGTATACATAAAATAATATCAGAGGATGGAGTTGACAAAAAAAATACTAATAAAGAATTCTATATTTGGAGTCAAAGGATCTACATTCAAATCCTGTCTCTACTACTTACTACACATGTGGTCTTGAGCAGATCACTTAACCTCTCTCAGCCTTAATTTTTTCTTCCACAAAATGAGAAGATTGGACTGGATGATGTCTAAGGCCCCCTCAAGTTCTAAAGCTATGATTTTATGCCCCTCCACTTGAGCTCAAAGAATGTAGCAATACCCATGCAGAGGCAGCTAGTTGGCACAGTGGATATAGTACTAGAGCTGGAGTCATGAAAACCTGAGTTCATATGTGAACTCAGACACCAGCATTGTGTTGCTAAGCAAGTCACTTTACTTCTGTTTGCCTCAATTCTCTCCTCTGTAAAATGGGAATGATAATAGCACCTAGCCCCCAGAGCTGTTGTGAGGATCAAATGAGATAATAATTGTAAAGCATTTAGCACAGTGCTTGACACATAGGAGGCTCTATATAAAAGTATATTCTCTTCCCCCACCTCCACCCCATGCTCAGGAATCTGTACAGGTGAAAAGATGTGCCCCATTGCTACAGAAAAGGTAAGAGACAAAGAATGAGAGAAGAAGCCAGAGACAAGGCACTAGGACTATAATAGAAAAATTGAAAGACAAAAACTACAAAAGAAAAAGGTGAAGCATAAGCCTAGCTCCAAAAATAACTCATAAAAAGGAGGTAAAATGAGTAGAAATGCACAAAAAGGATATAATATATTGAATAAGTATTTTACCATGAAGGAAAATAAACCAGATGTCCTCAATGAGAAATAATTGGCAGATTCCCCAGAGATAAAAAAAAAAACAGTAAAAAACTCCAAACTGGTTTTTTAAAAATCCATGAAACTCCTAAAAGAAGGTATTAGCATGGAAATTATGTCAGAAATCAACTCCTAAACCCAATAAAAACAATAACAAAGTAGTACAAACTCTGAAAAAGAGAATGGCAGACTTGGAACTAAAATACAAAAGTAGAAGTAAATTTGGCAGAAGAGAAGCAAAAGTGACTTTGTACTGTACTCTACAAGTCAAAGCAATGGATCTTGGAGACAGATATATAAAGATATACAAAGAGAACTTAACAATCAGACATCTGCCTGTGAAACATGATAAATTCTAAAAAGAGACTAGGAGCAGTCAATAATAGAAGAAAACTGCCCAGAACTTTTTTATACAAATAAGAAAATGATGATTAATCAAATCCACAGATTAATATCAGAGAAAAAACCCGTTTCTGCTTGAAACTCCAAGGAATATTCCTTGCTCCCCGCTGCCATTTCCAGGTTTTCCCCCTACTGCCATCACTCAGTAAACTTTCTTCCTTTGAGGTTCATGCAATTCATATCTGCCACTCAATCAAAATTCTGGTGGCTATTGTCTGTAGAACCTCAGGTAACTCCCATTTCTTCCTCAATGAGTTTGATGCCTAGCATATATTTTTTTTCTCCTCCTAACTCCCACTCTCAAAATAGGGGACTTCAGCATGTATATCGACTCCCCCCTCAAACATCCTAACCACTGAGTTCTTAAACCTACTCATTTCCCATGTCCTACTCCTCCACCCCTCCTCAGTCACACATTACACCCTTGATCTTACCATCACCTACCAATGTACCACATCTATGTTCACGAATTACAAAATTTCCCTATCCAACCATAATCTATTGGTTTTTCACCTTTCTCTCTGCCTTCCTTTACAAAATCCTGCTCTTCATCCATATCATGACATCCAGTCCCTTGATACCTCAGTTCTTTCCCAGGCGATCTCCCTTGCACTAACCACTTGTTCCTCTTTTCCCCATCTTAACCCTTTGGTGAACCACTTTAACTCCACACTGTGCTCATTTCTTGAATCTCTAGTCCCCTTATATTGCTGATGTTTCAAAGGCCAAACCTCAGCTTTGTATCACTCCCACCATTCTCCACCTTTACTCCTACGCATGTGCTGTTAAATAAAGATGGAGAAAATCATATAACCGTTCTGACTGGGTCCACTACAAATCTATGTTACATAAACTCAGCTCGACCCTCACAGCTCCTAAGGTATAGTAACACCTTACTCATCAATTCACTCTCCCACTCTCCACAGTGGCTCTTCGAAACCTTTTCGTCCCTCCTTAAACATTCCATGGCTCCCCACTCTCTCAGGCCTCATATTTTACAGAAAAAAATTGAGGCCCTTTATCATGAGCCATACCATAGACAACAAATCTAAATCAATTAAACTTATATGCTCCAAATGCCTCAATTCATATGCTTCCAGATTCATAAAGGAAAAATTAGCTGACCTGCAAGAAGACGTAGACAGTAATACAGTAGTGGCAGTAATATAATAGTGGGAAGAGATTTTAATGTCTCTGTCTAAGTTTTGGACAAGTTTAACAGAAAGATGAAAGAAGGAAAGCAGAAATGAACAAATTACCAGAGAAACTAGAGATAAAAGATTTATCATCTTTTAAATGAGACTGCTAAAGAATACACGTGTTTCTCAGAACCACATGAAACTTTTATAAAAATTGACCCTATGTTAGGGTACAGAGCTATTGCAAATAAATATAAAAGATAGATGGATTCATAGGAAAATTCCATCAGATTTTTATAGAAAAATTAGTGCCAGTACTACTCAAATTATTGTAAAAAAAAGTTTCTCAATTTAGAAAGCACTCTACCAGATTCTTTTATGAGACAAAAATAGCCCTAGCGCCTATACCAGGAAAGGATAAAGCACAGGAAAGCTGTAGATCAGTGTCATTCATGAATGTCAGTTCAAAATATTTAAATAAGATCCTGTCAAATAGACTACAATGATTGATTAATTGATCCAAGAAATTATTCATCATTACCAAGTTAGAGTTATACCAAGGATACAAAGATGATTCAACAGTAGGAAAATAACATAATTAATCTTATTTTGTAAAACCACATTATTATCTCAATAGTTGCAAAAAAAGACTTTGACAAAATACAACACTCATTTATGCTAACAACCCTAGGCATAGATGAACCTTATCTAATACAAAATATATCTATCAAACCAAAAGCAAGCCTCATTTGCAATGAGGGTATACTAGAGCCTTTCCCAATAGATAAGGATGACTACTATCTCTAAAATCATTTGAGATATACATATATATGTACATATACATATACATATACATACATATATACATATACATATATACATATAAAACAGCAAAGATAAATATATAAATATATAGATATAGATATGTCAGCAAAGATACTGTGAGACCATTAGTAGTGTCAGCAAAGTTCTAAGCTACAAAAAAAACTGCAAAAGGCATAAAATATCTTGGAGTTAATCCACTATGACATATAGATGCAATTACAAAGCACTTGATAGAAATAATTACTTATCATAGGATGTGTAATGATAGTTTGTGGCTGAGCTATACTAAAGTAAAAATTATGACATTACTTAATTTATAGATTTAGTATCATATCCATCAGACTACCAATAGATTATAGAACTAGACAAAATAATAGAATTCATTGGGAGAAACAAAAGATCTAAACTTCATGGGAAATATTTTTAAAAAGAAAAAGGAGGAATGAAGAAGTCACACTTCTGGTCCTCAAATTATACCACAAAGCTATAATCGTTAAAAACTGTTTGGTACTAATTTTAAAATAAAAAAGTAAATGAGGGGAACAGACTACATGCAAGAATCAGAACATCTAATTCAGTTGCCCTATGTTGAAAATATTCTGAAATGGAATATACAGAAATGGAAGGCATTACTAAAGCTTTTAAATAAACCCATACATATAATTAGGAACGTTGATCAAAAGCATTTTAGACATATGTGTCAGCTGACCAATTATCAGCTCCCATGTGTTTAATTGTCACCTCTGTGTTAAGGAGTTACCTCTGTGTTAATGACTCAAATCTGCATATCCAAATTGTTCCTCCCCTGAGCTTCAGTCATACGTCACCAACTACCTATTGGACATTTCAAAATGAATTTCCTCCCTGACGCCCCAGAACCCATCCTAATTACAAACTTCCCTGTTTCTTTTGAAGGCACTACTGTCCTTCCAATGTCTCAGGTTTATAATCTCAGAGTTATATTCAGCTCCTCACTCTCCCCGACTCCATACATCTAATCAGTTGCCTACTCCTTTTTTTTCTACCTCCACATCTTTCTAATTGACTCCTCTGCATTCACATAGCTATCACCTTAGTTCAGGCTTTTATCACTTCTCACCTAGATTACGGCAACTGACTACTAATTGCCCTGTCCGCATATCTTTATGATCTTTTTGTTCTAGAATCTAGACCCTGCTGCGCAAGTAATTTTCCTTAATTTCAGATCTGACCATGTGACTCCCTTACTCACCTAAGTCCAGTGACTTCATATGTATCTACAAGATAAAATAGAAACTTAAAAGTCTGGCTTTTAAAGTCCTCTACAGCCTGCCCCCATCCTATCTTTCCAGCCTTATTAGCATCACTCCTTCCACCTACATTCTTTGATTCAGCCAAACTGGCCTTCTGTCTTTTCTTCACAGAAGAAACTCCATCTCCCAGCTCTGCTTTTACACTTACCATCTTCCATACCCAGAATACATTCCCTTCTTACCTCTATCTCTCTCTTAGGGTCCTGCTTTTATTTGAAAATGCAACTCAAGCACCACTTTCTATATAAACCTTCTTTCCTTATCCTCCACCTCTCTCTCAAACTAACTTTTAACTGCTTTAAGATATGTGTACTTATTGTCGCCCCTGTTAACATGTAAATTCCTTGACTAAGTATTGTTTCTTTCATTTTAATTGTATCACCAGTACCTGACACAGAGGAGGTGCGTAATAAATGTTTGTTGACTAGTTGCTTGATCTTTGAATACTCTTTGACCTTCCACAGATACTGATCAATTGCTGCTGTTTTCTTTAAGATCAATATTTATCTAGGGCCTTCATTTCTTCATGTAAAATTGGAATGTTAATATTCACATTGCTACCTCACAAGTCATTACAGGGAAAGCACTTTGCCAACTTTAAACATGCTATAGGAATGTGAGCAGGTAGCAGTGGCGGAATGAACAGAAAGTCAGCCTCCAGTGGGGTTCAAGTCCCATCTCTGGGCCACTCTTCTAGCTAGTTAGTTTGTAAGACTATAAATTGGCGGAGCCAAGATGGCGGCCGGGAAGCAGTGACTGGCGTGAGCTCCGCACCAAGTTCCTCCAAAAACCTATAAAACAATGGCTCTGAACCAATTTTAGAGCTGCAGAACCCACAAAGTGGCAGAGGGAAG
>JAQQSZ010007324.1:0-13340 GCA_028646595.1 Phalanger gymnotis | reverse complement strand
GTTAAGTAGGTTCAGAATCTAATTGGAGAAAATGCCTTCTTAAAAAATAAAATTAACCAAATGGAAAAGGAGGTACAGGAGCTAAATGAAGAAAACAATTTGTTAAAAATCAGAATTGGTGAAGTAGAAGCAAATGACTGAACTGGCCATCAAGAATCAGTCAAACAAAATCTAAAGAATGAAAAAAACAGAAGAAAATGTAAAATATCTCATAAGGAAAAATAAAACCTGACCTGGAAAATAGATCCAGGAGAGATAATCTAAGAATTATTGGTCTAACAGAAAGCTATGATGAAAAAAAGAGCCCAACAGTATCTTCCAAGAAATCATCAAGGAAAATTACCCCAAAGTCCTAGGACTAGAGGGTAAAACAGTCATCAAAAGAATCTACTGAACACCCCCTGAAATCGATTCCAAATTGAAAACTTCAAGGAATATGGTAGTCAAATTCCAGAATCATCAGGTCAAGGAGAAAATACTGCAAGCAGCCATAAAGGAGCAATTTAAATATTGCAGAACTGCTGTCAAAATCACAGAGGACCTGGTAGCTTCTACATTAAAAAACAGGAAGGATCTGAATATGATATTCCATATGACAAAGGAGCTTGGACTACAACCAAGGATCAACTACCCAGCAAAATTGAGTGTAATTTTTCAGGCAAAGAGATGGACATTCAATAAAATAAAGGAATTCCAGATATTCCTGATGAAAAGACCAGAGCTCAATGGAAAATTTGATCTTCAAATACAAAACTCAAGAGAGACATAAGAAGGTAAACAGGGAGGGGAAAAAACTTGTTATTCAATAAGGACAAAATGTTTATATTCTTATGTAAGATTATATTGTTTTACATATGTTGTACATATATGTTAATCTTGAGAATGGAATAGTTATTATGACAATCAAAAGGGATATACATAGAAAGAGGATGTGAGTATAAAAAACATAATGAGTGCAAAGGGATTGTTCTGGGAGAAGAGGTAAGAAGGAGGTAGAAAAGGGTAAATTGCACCACATGAAGAGAAACAAAGACATGTTATAGTAGAGGGAAGGGAGGGAGGGAGAAGAGCAGTGTTTGAGCTTTACTCTCATTGGATTTGGTTCAAGGAGGGAATAACATATTCTCATAAGTATAGAAAGCGAGGGAAGAATTAGTAAGGGGAACAGTCTAAGGTAAGGGGGGACTAAAAGGGAGGGAATATGGAGGAAGGCAGTGGTCAAAAAGAGAATCAAGAAACAAAGAATTTAAATACTAAAGAGCCATAGTTAGGATCACACAGGATTTATCAGACTCCACTATAAAGAAACAGAGATGTTAGAATATAATATTCAAAAAGGCAAAAGATATATCGACCTATAAAAAAGAATAACTTACCCAGAAAAATTAAATATAATTCCATAGGAAGAAAATAGGACTTCATTGAAATATTGGACTTTCAAGAATTACTAATGAGATTCCAGTAGCCAAGGTTGCAGAGTAAGCTGCAAATTATCACAACTCTCCCATGTTTACCTCCAAACAACCATAAAATAGTGCCATAAAACAAATCCTGGAATAGCAGAAACAGCAAAAAGATGGAAGATGGAATTAAACAGTCTTTTAGGCTAAGTAACTTGGAAGATCAGCAGAAAAAGTCTTTCTCATTCAGAAAAAAAGGGGAATGCAGTCCAGGACCAGAAGCATTCCAGCAGACTAGCAGCAAGTTCCACCTCAGCAAACTAGTGGGAGATCCTGAGTTCCAGTGTGGTGGAGCAGGCAAACACCCACACCAAGCCCACTTGAGTGCCTCAGCATAGCCAGGGGAATGAGCAGACCACAGCTCCAAGAGTTGTTACATGGTTCAGCATAGCCCCTGGCAAATAGGCATTCTCCAGTGGCCAGATCTCCATATGCTTCAGTGTGCAGAAACACCCCACCAGAGTCAGCACATATGTGACACCAGTACTAGGACCTCTGCTCAACACCAGGTAAGCTGCCAGACCAGCCCCAGCAGCACTAGCCGCCCCCTAACTCTCCTCTTCAGTTGAGACATGAGCGGTCCCCATGGGCCTCAGGGCAACATTAGGGCAGCACCAAGTAAGCAGCCAGGGACTGCAGCCTCCAGCACAAGAAGCCTCAGCCAGTGCCCCTTTCACTTGGGAGCAGAGCTCACATTTAAAAGAAAGAAAAAAGACCAAAAAGAAGCAAAAAACAACCAAAAAAGAATCCAACCATAGAAAGTTATTAAAGTGACAGAGAAGATCAAGACACAAACTCAGGAGAGGACAACAGTGCCAAAATACCTACAGGCAAAATCCAGGGAAAAATGGGATGTGGTCTCAAGCCCAGAAAGAATTCATGGAAGAACTCAAAAGAGAGATTAAAAATCATGTAACAAAGGTAGAAGAAAAAATTTGGAAAAAAAAGTGAGGGTCATGCAAGAGAATTATGGAAAAAAGTGTCAATAGCTTGGAAAAATAAAACAATGACTTAAAAAGTAGAATTGGACAAATGGAAAAGGAAATACAAAAATCCACTGAAGAAAAACAACCTCTTAAAAAGTACAATTGGTCCAATGGAAAAGGAAGTACAAACTACTCCTTTAAAGTTAGAATTGGGCAAGCAGAAACTAATAACTCCATAAGATATTAAGGATCAATCAAATTTTAAAAAAAAATTTAAAAATGGAGAAAATGTAAAATACTCATCGGAATACAAACAAACAAAAAAATGACCTGGAAAATAGATCCAGGATGGACAATGTCAGAATTATTGGACTACCTGAAAGTCATAATCAAAAAGAAGACCTTGACAACATCTTTCGAGAAATTTAAGGAAAACTGCCCTGATATCCTGGAACCAGAGTGCAAAATAGGCATTGGAAGAATTCACTGATCACCTCAGGAAAGAGATCCCAAAATAGCAGCTACAAAGAACATTATAACCAAATTACAGCACTATTAGGTCAAGGAAAAATACTGCAAGTGGCCAGAAAGAAACAATTCAAATATCAAGGAGCCACAATCAAGATTACATGAGACTTAGTAGCTACCAAATTATAGGATCGGAGGTCATGAAATATGATACTCTGGAAAGCAAAAGAGCTATGACTTCAACTAAGAATCACTTACCCCGTGAAATTAAGCATAATACTTCATGGGAAAAAATATGGCCACTTAAGGAAATAGAAGGATTTCAAGCTTTTGTAAGAAGACCTGAATTGAACAAAAAATTTGGTCTCCAATGTCAAGACCCAAAAGGAGCTTAAAAACAGAGAAACAGAAAAGAAACACAAGGGATTCAATGGATGTGAACTATTTACATTTCTACATGGCAAGATGATACTAGTAATTCTTAAAAATTTTACAACTAACAGGACAGCTAGTATTATTAAGGGGAAAAATAACTCAGCTAGAAGAAATATACATAGAGAGAATGAATATAAGGTGAATTTGGGGAAATTACATCAAAATAATGGATGAGAAATTGGAATACACTGGGTGCAGAAGGAAGTCATAGGTAGAAAGGGGTAAATTATTTTGCATGAAGAGGCATGAAAAACCTATTAAACTGGAGGGAAAAATGGGAGAGTGGACAATGGGCATCTGTTGAACCTTACTCTCATCAGTATTGGCTAAAAGAGGGAATAATACACACAATCAGTTGAATATAAAAGTCAATCCTACCCAAAAGGAAAGTAGGAAGAGAGAGAAGTAAAGAGTGAGGGGAGGACTGGCAGAAAAGAGGGCAGAAAATAGACAGGAGCAAAACATTGTTAAGGAGGCAAAGGGTGAAAAGAGAGAGAAGACAAACACGAGGGAAAAAAAGGATGGAGGGAAATACACAGTTAGTAAATGTAACTGTGAATGTGAATGGGTTGAACTCTCCCACAAAATGGAAACAGATAGCAGAGAGGATCAAAAACTAGACTCCTACAGTAGGTTGTTTACAAGAAAGACACTTGAAGCAGAGAGACACACACATAGAGGAAAGGTAAGGCGATAGAGCTGAGTCTATTATGCTTCAGATGAAGTAAAAAAAAAAGCTGGCATAGTAATTCTGTTCTCAGACAAAGCAAAAGCAAAAATAGACTTAATTAAAAGAGATAAGGAAGGAATCTACTTCTTGCTAAAAGGTAAAATACACAACAAAGTAATATCAAAACTAAATATGTATGCACCATGTAGTATAACATACAGATTATTTTCTTTAATTTTAATTTTTTTTAAATTTATTTTTATTTTTAGTTTACAATACAGTTCCACAAGCTTTTGAGTTCAAACTTTCTCTCTCACCCGCACCTCCTCCCTTCCCCACAAGAGAGCATGTAATCCAATGTAGGTTCTACATATACCTTCACATTGAAATTATTTACATAATATTCCAATTGTAAAGAAGAATTGTAACCAATGGAGTAAAAAATGAGAAAAAAGAAATGAAACCAAAAAGGAAGGAAAAAAAGAGAACAAATAATTTGCCTCAATCTGCATTTAGACTCCATAAATCTTTCTCTCGATGTGTATAGCTTTTTCCATCATGAGTCTTTTGGAGCTATCTTTGAACCTTGCATTGATTAGAAGAGCCAAGTCTTTCAAAGTTAGTCTTGACAGATACTATGTGTCTGTAACCATGTGTAATGTTCTCCTGCTTCTGCTCCCCTCACTCAGTATCAGTTCATATAAGTCTTTCCAGGTTATAATAAAGTCCATCTGTCCTCATTTCTTAGATCAAAATAGCATTCCATTACATTCATATGCCAAAATTTGTTTAGCCATTCACCAATTGATAGGCATCCTCTTGATTTGCAATTCTTTGCCACCACAAAAAGATCTGCTATGAATATTTTTTGTACATACTGGTCCATTTCTCACTTGTATGATCTCTTTGGTATACAGGCCTAGAAGTGGTATTTCTGGGTAAAATGGTATGCACTTTTTTATAACCCTTTGGTCATACTTCCCAATTGCTCTCCAGAATCACTGGATAAGTTCACAACTCCACCAACAATGTAACGATGTTCTAATTTTCCCACATCCTCTCCAGCATTTATCATTTTCATGTTTTGTCATGTTAGACCATCTGAAAGGAGAGATGTGATACATAAGAGTTATTTTGATTTGCATTTCTCTAATCAATAGAGATTTAGAACATTTTTTCTTATGACTATGGATATCTTTAATTTCTTACTCTTGAAACTGCCTGTTCATATCCTTTGACCATTTAAAAATTGAGGAATGACTTGTATTCATATAAATTTGACTCAGTTCCCTGTATATTTTAGATATTAGCCTTTTATCAGAGACATTGGTTGTAAAGATTCTTTCCCAATTTTCTGCTTCCCTCCTAATCTTTGTTGCATTGGTTTTGTTTGTACAAAAATTTTTCAATGTCACATAATCAAAATTATCCATTTTGCATTTTGTAATGCTATCTCTTGTTGGGTCGTGAATTCTTCCCTTCTCCATAAATCTGACAGGTGAACTATTCCTTGCTCTCCCAAATTGCTTATAGTATCGGCCTTTATTCCTAAATCATGAACCCATTTTGACTTTATTTTGGTATATGTTGTAAGATATTGGTCTATGCCCAGTTTCTGTCATATTATTTTCCAATTTTCCCAGCAGTTTTTGTGAAATACTTAATTCTTAACTCAGAAGCTGGATTCTTTGGGTATATCAAAGAGTAGTTTGCTATAGTCATGGATTACTGTATCTTGTGCACCTAATCTATTCCACCGATCGATCACTCTGTTTCTTAGCCAATACCAAGTAGTTTAATGACTGCTGCTTTATAATAGACTTTAATATCTGGTATGGCTAGGCCACCTTCCCTAGCATTTCTTTTCATTAATCCCCTTGATAATCTGGACCTTTTGTTCTTCCAGATGAAGTTTGTTATTATTTTATCCACCTCTGGAAAATATTTTGGTAGTTTGATTGGTATGGAACAGAATAAATAAATTAATGTTGGTAAAAGTATTATTTTTATCATATTAGCTTGGCCTAACCATGAACAACTGATGTTTTCTTCCATTTATTTAGATCTGACTTTTTTTGTGTGAGAAGTGTTTTGTAATTGGTTTCATATAGGTCTTGTGTTTGCCTTGGCAGGTAGACTCCCAAATATTTTATAGTGTCCACGGTAACTTTAAATGGACTTTCTCCTTCTGTCTCTTGCTGTTGGGCTTTGTTAGTAATATATAGGAATGCCAAGGATTTATGTGGGTTTATTTTTTTTACCCTACAACTTTGCTAGTTATTTACTGTTTTGAGTAGTTTTTTACTTGATTCTCTAAGTAAATCATCATGTCATCTGCAAAGAGTGATAACTTAGTTTCTTTTTTGCCTCTTCTAATTCCTTCTATTTCTTTTTCTTCTCTTAATGCTAAAGCTAACAATTCTAGTACCAAATTGAATAATAAGCATGATAATGGACATCCTTGTTTCACCCTGATCTTATTGGGAATGCATCTAGCTTATCCCTATTACATATAATCCTTGCTGATGGTTTTAGGTAGATGTTATTTATAATTTTAAAGAAGATTACATTTATTCCTATGCTTTCTAGTGTTTTTAATAGGAATTGGTGTTGTATTTTATCAAAAGCTTTTTCTTCATCTATTTAGATAATCATATGGTTTTGCTAGTTTTGTTGTTGATATGATCAATTATGCTGATAGTTTTCCTAATATTGAACCAGTCTTTCATTCCTGGAATAAATCCTACTTGGTCATAGTGCATTATTCTTATGATAAGTTGTTGCAAGCTTTTTGCTAATATTTTATTTAAATTTTTGCATCAATATTCATTAGGGAGATTGGTATATAATTTTCTTTTTCTGTTTTGACTCTTCCTGGTTTAGGTACTAGTATCGTATTTGTGTCATAAAAAGAATTTGATAGGATTCCTCTGCCTATTTTCCCAAATAGTCTATAAAGTATGTGAATTAATTGTTTTTAAAATGTTCAGTAGAATTCACATGTAAATCCATCTGGCCCTGGAAATTTTTTCCTAGGGAGTTCATTGATGGATTGCTAATTTTTTTTTTCTGACATTTGGTTATTTAGGTATTTTATTTCCTCTTCTGTTAACCTGTGTAGTTTGTATTTTTGTAAATATTCATCCATTTCCATCAAATTGTCAAATTTATGGGCATACAGTTAGGCAAAACAATTCCTAATTGTCATTTTAATTTCCTCTTCATTGGAGGTGAATTCACCCTTTTCATTTTTGATTCTGATAATTTGCTTTCCTTCTTTCTTTTTTTAATCAGATTGACCAAAGGCTTATCAATTTTATCGTTTTTTTCATAAAACCAGCTCTTAATTTTATTTATTAGTTCAATAGTTTTCTTGATTTCAATTTTATTAATCTCTCCTTTGGTTTTCAGTATTTCTAATTTGGTATTTAATTGGAGATTTTCAATTTGATCTTTTTCTAACTTTTTAAGTTGCATGCCTAATTCATTGTTCTCTTTTTTCTTGATTTTATTCATGTAAGAATTTAGAGATACAAAACTTCCCTTAAGGACTGATTTTGCTACATTCAATAAGTTTGGTATGTTATCTCATTATTGTCATTCTCTCAAATGAAGTTATTAATTGTTTCTATGATTTGTTCTTTGACCCACTCCTTCTTTAGGAATAGATTATTTAGTTTCCAATTAATTTTCAGTTTATCTTTCTGTTGTCCTTTATTACAAATAATTTTTATTGCATCATCATCTGAAAAGGATGCACTGACTATTTCTTCCTTTCTGCACTGGATTGTGAGGTTTTTCTGCCCTAATACAAGGTCAAATTTTGTGTATGTGGTGTGTACCACTGAGAAAAGGTATGCTCCTTTCTATCCCCTTTCAGTTTTCTCCAGAGGTTTATCATATCTACCTTTTCTAAAATTCTATTCACCGCTTTAACTTCTTTCTTGTTTATTTTGAGCTTAGCTTTATCAAGTTCAGAGAGGGGGTGGTTGAGGTCCCCAACTAGTATAGCTTTGCTGTCTATTTCTTCCTGTAACTCCCTTAACTTCTCCTCTAAGAATCTGTATGCTATACCACTTGGTGCATATATGTTAAGTAGTGATATTGCTTCATTGTCTATGGTGCCTTCTAGCAGGATACAGTTTCCTTCCTTATCTCTTTTAATTAGATCTATCTTTGCTTTATCTTTGTCTGAGATTAGAATTGCTACCTCTGCTTTTTTTACTTCAGCTGTAGTATAATATATTCTACTCCAGCCTTTTACCTTCACCCTATGTGTATCCCCCTGTTTCAAATGTGTTTCTTGTAAACAACATATTGTAGGTTTATGATTTTTAATCCATTCTGCTATTTGCCTCGTTTTATGGGAGGCTTCATCTTCTTCACATTCACAGTTATGATTACTATCTGTGTCTTTTTCTCCCTCTTATTTCCTGCTATTTATGCTTTTATTTTTCCCTTCTCCCTTCCACTTCTCAAAAGAGTTTTACTTTTGACCACTGCATTCTTCAATTTTCCCTCCCTATTGACACCCCTCCCTTATCTTACCTTTTTCCCCTTGCTACATCTTGCCTTCCTTCTACCCACCCCTGCTTTTTCTTTCTCCTTTCCCCTCCTACTGCTTGTAGGACAAGTTTAATTTCTATACTTATCAGAGTATGTTATTGCCTCCTTGAACCAAATTGACAAAATCAAACACTGCTCTTGTCCCTCCCTTCCTTTCCCTCTACTATAACGTGTTTTTGTGCCTCTTCACGTGATGTAATTTATCCTTTTCTACCTCCTCTTTATCTCTTCTCACAGAACATTCCTCTTGTACACCTTAATTATGTTTTTATCATCATATCAGTTACTTTATACTTTCACCCTCAGTATATGCATATCCCTATTAATTGTCATAGTAACTGTTTTCTTCATTTAGTTTATGTACCTCCTTTTTCATTTCATTAATTTTACTTTTCAAGGAGTCATTCTCTCCAATTAGATTCTGAACCTCCTTAACCATTTCACCAATTTTACTTTGTAAAGATTTGTTCTCATCAGTGATTTTTTTCCCATTTTTCTTTTACCCCTCTAATTTGGTTTCTAAAGTCCTCCTTGAGTTCTTCCAACAATGCTTTTTTGGCTTAAGAACAGTTTCCTTTTGAGGTTTCAGATGTGGGTATGTGTCAATGCTGTCCTCTTCTGAATTGGCATTTTGATCTTCTCTGCCTCCATGATAAGAATCAATTATCCTTGCTTTTCTGGATTGCTTTAACATGATGGTTACCTTTTTCCTGGCTTTGCATGTAGATCTTTGCTTTTGGGGCTCAGGGGCTCTGTCCCCAGGTTCTTGTGGTAGGAACTGTGGCCCTGGTTACTGGCTTTGGGTGCTGTGGCCTCTGGTTTTGTGAGGTGCATGGGAAGGGTAGTCTGGCTGCTGAAAGTCTCCTCTTCCCCTAGGGCTGTGCTACAGCATGGGTAGTCTCAGCCAGTGTCTTTGCTGCTGTCTGCCACTTCCCCTGGCTGTGCAAAGGCATGTCTGAGGTCCTGGTGATGCAACTTGCTGGCTCCACCCCCCTGGGGCTCAGGAACTCCTGCTGCTCTGCTGAAGTGGGGCCTGCTGCAGCACCTTTCTTCCTGTACTAGTCTCTTTCTGCCACCCCAAGAAGGGCCCTCTCCCCAGCTTCTTGAGCTAAAAGACTATTGAAGCCTCACTTCTGGTTCCTCTATTCCAGGGTTTCTTCCAGGGGAATATTTTCTAGGTGAGGAAGGGAGGGATGAGAGCCATTTTACCTGGTCCTCAAAGCTCCCAGAAGTTCAAGAAGGCTAGTTTCAAACCTTTAGAATGTGGGTTGGAAGCCTAAGGAGTAGCTGCTTCCTTGGCCACAGGCTCTGCGCTGGTTTCTCCTGTAGCTCTGACAGACTCTCCTCCTGGGCTGAGAGGCCTAAGGATCGCTGTCATAGCCAGCACTTCAGCCCCAGGCCTTCTCCTGCTCCCACTCTGCACACCCAGTTCTCTCCCAGCCCATTTTGCTGGCTGGGTTCTGCTGCTGCTCCCATTCTTGTGTGGTCTTATACAGTTCAAAGTTCCAGCACTCCTGCCACACTCAGTCTAATAGTGGCTTCTAACTCTCTCAAATCTGCTCAGATTCACTTTTTTAGAAGTGTCTGAAAGAATTTTTCAGAGAGCTCTGGCAAGTCCCTGCTTTCACAACATTATCTTGACTCCATCCCCAGCATACAGATTCTTAAAGGAGAAGTTAATTGAGTCACAGGTTCATGATCAATCAAGAGACAGCATTAGGAAATATGTAATATATAGTGTTGGTTATATTACATTAAAAATACTTTTGGACAAACAAAACCAATGCAATCAAGATTAGAAGGAAAGCAGAAAACTGGGAGGGTCATATCTCAAATATATAGAGAACAGAGTCAAATTCATAACAATATATTCCATTTCCCTATTGATAAATGGTCAAAGGATATAATATTCAGATGAATAAATCAAAGCTATCTATAGGCATATGAAGTGCTCTTAATAATTTATGATTAGAGGAATGCAAAGTAAAACAACTCTGAGTTACTACCTCACACCTATCAAATTGGCTAATAAGCCAAAAAAACAGGAAACTGATAAATGTTTGAAAGGATGTGGGAAAATTAGGACATTAACGCACTGTTGGTGGAGTTGTGAAGTGATCCAACCATTCTGGAGAGTAATTCAAAACTACACTCAAAGGTGTGTATCCCCCAAACTGTGCCTCTCCATTAATCCAGCAATATTAGTACAAATTCTGTATCCCAAAGAGATCATAAAAAACGTAGAAGGACCTGCATGTGTAAAAAATATTTATAGCAACTATTTTCATGGTGGCAAACTATAAGAAATTGAGGGGATGCCCATCAATTAGGGAATAGCTAAGCAAGATGTGTTACATGTTATATATGAATATAATGGAATACTATAGTGCATTAAGAAAAAATGAACAGGAAAATTTCAGAAAAAAAATGGAAAGACTTGTACAAACTGATGCAAAGTGAAATGAGCAGAACCAGGAAACATTGAACACACTATCAGCAACATTGGGTGATGATCAACTATGAATATCTTGACTCTTCTCAACAACACAATGATCCAAGACTAGTACAAAGGACTCAGGAAGGAAAATACTGTCTACATCCAGGTAAAGAACTGATGGATATAGACCAAAGCATGCTTTTTTCACCTACATGAGTCTTTTCCATGTTTTTCCCCCATTTTGATCTTTCTTCTTTCACAACTATGACTAACATGGAAATGTGTTTTGCATGATAGCACTTGCATAACCTACATCAAATTGCTTACCATTTTCATAAGAGGAGAAGGAAGAGGAGGGAGAAAAACTCAAAGTCTCATAAAAATGAATCCTAAAAATTTTAATATGTAATTGGGAAAAATTTAAATGCTATTAAAAAAAGAAAGAAAAAGAGAAAGAAATTGATGCACCATCTCACAAATGCAATCTATTCAAATGTGCTTCTAACTCAAAAATTAAGAATAAGGACCAAGAATGGACCTGTGAGTTCATTAGTATGGTAAACTACACATGGGAACAGTTTCTCTATTAATGCAGGTGAGAAAACTTCTGCCAATACATATTGGTACCTTCTCTGCAACTTATAGTTTTAGAGAGTTGTCTAGAGTACTAGAGCACTGAGAGGCTAAATGACTTGCCCAAGATCTCACAGCCAATTAATATGAAAGGCAGAACTTGAACCAAGTTCTTCTCATATTTGAGAGCAGTATTCTATCTACAATGCCATATGGACTCCCACTCAAAAATTATGCTGTTATATAACTAAAAAGAGGAAGAAAGAAAACTTTCCAGTATTTAAATGACTTCTCTTATTCTAGAATTCTTCTTAATAATAGAAAAACTTTACCCCAAAAATTCTAAAGATCATGGATATCTGCTTTCTAAATTAGGGAATATACATGGAATTTACTCTTGTTTTTGTTCTCAGAATGTTAGTTCCACTAGTGGTTAGAGCCAATAAGTTTTGAAAAGAAATGACATTATAATAATAATTCAACTTTGTGATAAAATATCAATGCTTTCCTGAATGATTTTTGTGCTTTGAAATGATTTCCTTTCATGGGCAAAATAAATTACCTCAATTCAGAAAAAAAGTAGAAAAAAATTCCTGATGAAATGATGAGAATTCAATGGGAATTTTGATATATAGATAGGGATTGAGAAAAACATAAAAATGTAAATTAAAGTAAGGGGAGTAAATAAAAATCAAATGTTGGCATTCTAATAAGTGAAGACTAGAAAAATATCCCCTCAGAATATCACCTAGGAGTCAAACAACCTCAGGGGGTCAGAAAGGTTTGGTTATATTTTAATGATTTTTAAAGAAAGGACAGGAAGAAAGTAATAGTCTAGGAAGAAAAGGGAATAGGAAGACTGGGTAAAATTATCTCACATAATAAAGATGAACAAGCAGAAAACTATACAAATAGGAAGAGTTGGTGGGAAACGTGTGTGAGTGTGTGTATGTGTATAGTCACAGATGAAAGGTTAAGATCCTCTGATCCTAGACTAATCTCCTCATGTAACAGATAAGAAAACTGATCCTCAGAGGTATGTTTAAGGTTACACAGGTAGGAAGTAGAAAACCTGGAGTTTAACTCATTTTGCCTTTCTTTCTATCCTCCAAACTAAGCCCAGTGTTTGGAAAATAGTAGGTGCTTAAATTTATATACACTGAATGACTCATGGTCATAACAGTGAATTTGAATGAGATGAAGTCAACCATAAAATGGAAGAGTAAACCAGAAAGAAGAACTGAACGATGTGTTATTTAAAAGAGACCGGCATGAAACATTCAAAGAGTTAAAATAGAGGGCTAGAGAATAATGTATTGATGTAAAAAATAGTTGATGGATAACAATTGTGATCTAAGAAAAGACAGTAGTGAAAATAATCAATTAAAAAAGATAAAGAAGTCATATTGTTGTAAATGTACTACTGATGAGGGAATAATATCAATACATGCCAGATGATTTAATATCTAAATTCTTAAAAGATAAATGGATTATAGAGTTACATAGTAAAACTACAATGGTGGTAGACTACAATGTATCTCTTTGCCAGACTTACAAAGAGCCAAAAATAAAAAAGAAAGACATTAAGGACTTTTAGTTAAGAATTTTAAGGGCGTGTTGTGACAGATCTTTGGAAATTATGAAATGAGAATAGAAAAGAGTATATACATTTGTCACTTATCTCAGTGATTTGTGCATACTTTAAAAATTGAATAGGTTTTTGGGTATAAAAATTTATAAACAAATGTAGAATGTCATATATACACATATATATGTGTAAAACATACATATGTGTATATATATAT
>JAQQSZ010007323.1:0-13340 GCA_028646595.1 Phalanger gymnotis | reverse complement strand
GTTCTTTCAGTTTAAGTATAATAATTTGCACATACATATATGTGTCTGTAGGTATGTATACACACATTACAAAGATATTTCAATAAAAATAACAATGGTCCTATAGAGTAGACTTACAAGTAGGAACTGACCAGCTCTGCTGAGCAACTAAATGATGACTATTTTAATTATACTTTTATGATGACAATAGGAGATGAGTTTGAAAAAAATGAATTAGAAGATTCAGGGTCAAGTTTCAAAATAAATGTCAGGAGCGCCTTCAAGAACAGAAGACTTGATGAGATAGATTCTAAATTATCAAATATTTGCTGCAGAAGAAAACATTAAGACCAATAGTTATAAAAAGTTATGTTAAAGCTTTTTTTTCTTAAATTACAAGTATTGAAGTGTTTTTTTTTCACTAGAGGTGAAGTCCAGATGACAATATGTTATTATTATCTGCTGCAATAGGGAAGAAATTACAATGGTGGGAAATTGGTTTACTTTTAAATAGGTGCCTGGATTTTTGGTTTTATCACCATACATATAAGGATTCTGGTAATGCTTCTGGGTATCAATCTAGGTATTCTCCAGTAGTGTAGAAGCTAATTTTTCCTCCTGTGGTTTGATCACAAGAGTGTTTTCTTGAAATAGAAACTGGTATAATCAGTTATCATGAGTATGAGAGAAGTCTTTTTGAATAGCAGTGAACATTGTCCAGATGAGCATAGTATTAGTGTAGCGTCTTTAAAAATTCTAATGTATAATATAGTGACACATTTGAAAGTAGGTCAAAATTATATTTTATTAAGTTGGCCAGTTTGTCTTGTGAATTCTCAAATAGATTTTGAAAATGTATCTTAACATTTTCTAATCCTTTTAGGACCAAACCATGGACCAATGCCAACAGAAAATTTGCTCTAATCCTTGTAAAGAAGATGGTAAGTAAAAATATTTATATTTTATGTTCAATAGGTTTGAATAAAATTGGTGGAACCTTTTTTGATGTAAGACCAAGGAATATTTTCGGAGATGGGCAATTTTATCTTAGCATATATCTCAGATCTCTCCCATGGTATTGTTTGTTTTTTGGAGGTGGGGAATGAATGAGGTGAGAAAAGTGTAGCTAGAACTTTAAAACTAAATCAGAAGCCCGTTTTGATAGAAAGGAATATACGTATACATATGTGTGTGTGTGTGTGTGTGTGTGTATCTCCATATATATATGTCTCCTATGGAAATTACAAAAATAAAAAATTGGTAAATAAAACTTGGTCCAAAAGATGAAGTTAATTAAGCTTTTCATCTTAGAGAGAAAATATATCTTCCTTGTAAAAAGGAAATACACCTAGATAAACCATAGCGTAAATGAAAAATGGAAAGAACCCCTATCTGTAGATCTAAGGACTTATCAGGTATTTGACCTGACAGAGGCTGTTTGTTTTTTAGCAGTGGTGACTGTGCGTTGATAGCTTTGTGTAATTAAATTCTCTTCATACTAATCTATGTTTTTATTTCAGAAAATAAATCTAATAACTCTAAAATTGATGGGTTATGCTCATTGAACCTAGAAGACAACATTATGGACCAAGGAATTCTATCTTTATCTACTCAAAAAAATAAAATTAGTCAGGCTGTACAAGAACATGACTTGCCTAGTAAGACAGAAAGCACATTCAGAGAGAAAGGAAAAAAAGAAGCAAAGAAATCTCTACTGAGTTTTCAGGATGAAATTAAAACTACAAGTGACAATCAAAGAACAATATCCTTAAGATCCAGGAGCAAAAACAAATCTGATACAGAATCAGTTGGTTCAACAAAGATCCACTTAAATGATAGAAAGATTGTGAAGACCTCCTGGGACAGAAGTATGAAGGAGATGGTTGAATGTCGAGCCAGGGCAACCTCACAATCTGTAGGTGGATTCTATAAAGCTGACAAAGGGCTCCAGGAAGCCAGTAGTTTGTCACCCTCAGAGAAGGAAGAAAAGGAGGAACATGTGAAGAATGGGCCCATAATGTTTTGGGACACAGCTGATAATACAGAGAGCATAGTACCTTTGAAACCTAGAAGAAGAAACCAAGCTGATAAAGAAGTGAAAACTAGTTCATCAGATATGTCACACTTAGAGAGCTCTGAACAGAAGTCAGTGAAGAACTTGAGGGAAGGGTTCTCAGGGACAGAGGTAATGTTGAGATCTAGAAACAAAGCTAGAGAACTGCCTAGTGAATCAGATGTGTCACACAAAGATGAAAAGAAACTTAGTAAGAGACTACCCAGGAAAGTCAATGAAAGGATAACTCCTCTAAGGTTTAGTAGGAGGAATAAAATGAATAAAGAATTAGAAGGATCCAGTCCTTTGCCGAACGAAATGGATATATTAGGCAGAGAAAAGAATGAAAGGAAGGAAATTATAACAGTTTTAAGATCTAGAAATAGAATGAAAACCAGTACAGTATTACAGGAATCTAGTAGTTTGATTATTAATAACTTTTCATCCCACAAAGAGGGATGTGAAAAGAAGCCTGTGAAAATCTTAAGGGAGGAGACATCAAAAAAAAGAATTATAAATAAAGGAACAATGGCTTTGAGATCTAGAAATAAAAATAAGGAAATGTTTCCTAGTGAATCAGATAACTCATACACAGATGATGAAAAGGAATTTGTGAAGAATTTGCCAGAGAAGTTGGAAGGGCAGAAAAAACTATTAGACTCTAGTGATAGAAATAATACTGTTGAGGAACTGAATAGTTTATCAAGAGAAACAGATGAGTCACACATGGAAAATGATGAAAAAAATGTGAAGAGCTACCAGGGAAAGACTGTTATGAATGAAGTAGGGGTGGCTTTAAGAACTAGAAGTAGAAATAAATCTTCAACAGATCCATGCATAGAGAATAAGGACAAGAAACCTACTAAGACTTTACAGGCAAGATGGAAGACTACAGCTGTTAATGAAAAGGTATCTTTAAGATCTAGAAACAGATCTAAGTGTGCTAAGCAATCACAAGAGCGTAATGCTTTGCCTGCTAAAGTACTTAATGAGCCTCAGACAGGGAATGATGAGAAGAAACCTGCGAAAGCCTTCCAGAAGTTAAAAGATGGTGATCCAAATAAAGAGACGGCAGCTTTAAGAACTAGAAGCAAAAATAAAGTGGATAAGGAATCCCAAGGATCTAATACATTGTCCACAGAAACAGATGGGTTGTATAACAGCTTCCCAGGAAAGTTTATGTCATTAAGATCTCAAAGTAAAAACAAATTTGGTCCAAAAACACAAGAGATTGCATATGCAGAGAAGAGTGAAAAGAAGCCTCTGAAAAGTCTCCAGGAGAAGAAAGTGAAGGAGAACACAGCCAAAAAGACATCTGGAAGCAGAAGTCGAGGTGTTAGATTTCTTCCTTCCAGTTTTACACCTGAGGAACTTTACCTAAAAGATGAAAAGAAGCCTGTGAAAGTCCAGAAGAATTTAAATGATATGACAAGAAATGGAGAAATGATGCCTTTAAGGACTAGAAGTAAAAATAAAATGGATATGAGACTACAAGGATCTAATCCTGTACCAGCATCCAGAACTTACACAGAAAAAGATGCAGACAAATCAATGTCTTTCCCGGAGGTCTTTAAAAATTCAGTGGGACTCGAAGGAATTCTACCTTTAACTAGAAACAGAAGAAACAAAGTTAATCAGCTGAAAGAAATTTGTTGTGTACCTAGTGCAACAGAGATAGCAAATGAAAAGAAGCTTTCAAGCCTGGAAAATAAAACACAGAATAAAGTGAGCCAACCCTTTAGAACTGGAAGCAGAAATGAAGCTGATGGAGAACTTCATAGTTTTCCTTTGCTTAATGTAACCGAGATAGCTTACACTGAGAAGAATCAGGAAGAAACAGAGAATAAGCTAAAAGATGGAGTTGTGACTGATGACCTGGTATCTTTAATAAGGTCCCTTAGAAACAAAAATAGTTCAGAACTGATAAGATCTAATCCTTTGCCAGAAACCATGGACATCTCACCCTTAGGGAAGGATGGAAAAGAAAATATTGTTCAGATTTTTCCAGGAGACGTAATGAGTCAAGTATCCCTAATAGGAACCAGGCTTAGAAATAGAAGTAATACAAATCTGCAAAAATCTGCTAATCTTAGCAAAGATGACCCATCCACTGCTGCCTCCAGGACTACTGTTGTAACAGCAAAAAAATCCAAACACTGGAAGCAAGCTAATACCACTCTTTTAACAAAGAAAAGGGGAAAACTGAGGACTGCTAGCATCAAATCCTCAGAGCTAACTGATGTTGAAAATTATAGCATCCCAGAGAATCATCTTCTAAAGTCTGCTCAAGAGCAACATGACAACTTCAAAGCTAGTATTTTATCAGCAAAAGAAACCCAGGAATCAGAGCCTTTGCTTAGAGAAGGAAGCACTCCGTTAAATAACACAAACCAGACTGCAGAAAATGATGCTTTATCGGGCAATGAAATTTGTTCCAAGAAATTAAGTAATAGCCAGGAGGAACCTGACTCACAGGAAAGAGGAACTCTTGGCTCTAGAAGAAAATACACCCTAAAAGAGACTAAACCATCCACCAGAAGTTCAAAGCAGGTATGATGTACTATTTTACATTTCTTTTTAATGGATATATCTCATTTTTTGCTAAGTTTCTCAAAGGTAGAGGTTCAACTCTCAGTCTTGTATAAGATAATCTAAAAATCTTTCCTATGACTTTGGAATGAGGTAGTATGTATGTTTGCTATTTAAGGCGATTTATTTAAATTAAATATAATACTATTTCTTCTATACCAATCTTTACTTTATTCTGTGCTGGTAACACATATGGTCCACTCTTCTAGAAAAATGAAACATCTTGTCTGTCTTGGAGCAGACTAAATGTTTTTGGAATATGTTGAGCTTTCTCTCTAAGCAAAAATTTTAAATGAGTACTGTAGGGCAGTGTAGGTAACCACGTTTGCTTTTAGTTACTTTCAAAAACAAGTGAAAAGCAAGCATTTGTTAGGAATTGTCTTGTTTATCCAAGTAGTAGTATCAGGCTTGGATAAGTTTATAAGCTAATTTTCTGGATAACTGAACCCTCACTCTATCCTTTAAGTACTAGCTTTTAAAAAATTATTATTTTAACCACTTTAGATAGAAACCTTTGTCAAATCTATTACACACTTCTCTGCTTTCTGAAGCTGAGCATTCAAAATGTAATTTTACTTTTCCTTGATGAGTAGTAATCATGAACATCAATTATTATGCTGGGATATAATATGTTTGCAGACCCACAATTGGCCCAGACTTTATTGTCACTATTATAGATGTTTCTTACTGTCATCTGCTTTCCTTCTCTCTTTTCCCCCCTCCTCTCTTTTCCCCCCTCCTCTCAGCCTCCTTGGTAGTTCTGTAGACCAGTATATACCTAACCTGTCACAAATGTGTGTGAAGTAAGAGCAAACTATATGGTCTCTCTTTCTTTAGGGTTTCACACCTCCTATGAATAGTTGAAGGGTGCTGATCAATGAGATTTTTTTTTTTGCCATAATGCTCATCAAAACCTTACCTACATTTTAAAGCACCCATCCTGAAAGCCTTAAGCATCATTTAACTTTAATTTATATTCACAATTCCCCAGATATTAAAAAGGAGCTTCTTTACTTTATTATGTAAGTACCCCAAGAATTTATTCTTGTTTTAAGAATAGTTAGGAGTTTTCAGACTATTTCATAATTTTTATGTGTGGGTATTTCTTCCACTCATTATGTTACAGTCACTGTGTAGCTTTTATCTACTGGTATGATCCTGACAATTTGTTTGCCTGGTCTACAGGCCACTCCTACATACTGTAGGCCTGACTGGGTCAAAAGCCTTTGAATTGAGGGAGACTTGACCCCCAGTTTGTGCCATAGAGATGACTTTCCAGACTTTTCTGTGGTTACTGTAGTAGAATTAAAGCAGAGGGAAACCAAACCCTTCAATTAACCCTAATATTAGAATATAGGAAATTTGTTAGAATTAAGAATTCAAATGAATATTGCACTTGAATTTCATGATGAAAAGTCTAACTTAGGCCTCTCATAATATGGATTTTAACATTCTATGCATGTTAATTTTTTCCATATTTTATCTATTTTCCTTTAGCCTATTTAAAAAATGACATCAATAGACTGAAAGGCTTACCCCAGTGTAGGTTGGAGTCATGTTAAATAAAAGGTTTAGGTTAACTTGTGATTTGTCTTGTAGATATTTCCTTTTTTTTTATTCATTGATTTGAAAAAGAAAAATATTAAATCTAAACTGAACATGTTCTCGTAGAATTTTTCTGGAAAAGAAGACTAGGATGTGGGATCTAATAGAAAATTGGATTTCAGGTACTGTGGTTGGATAATGGGGTCTTGAGTGCCAATGTTTTTAAATGACTTTGTCATTGGAAGTGCCATGATCTATCGTTGTTAATGCCATGATCTATCATCATTTATGCATGTACAAGATAAATATTTATATGCATATATCTTGTGTTTTTTGTTTTAAATAGAATAACAGCAACCAGACAACAAAAAAGAACATTAAAGCCTAGAAGAAATCAAGAAAATCGAAGATACTCATTTTCCAAATAGTAAAACATAATTTTAAGGCAATTATATACCCTGCCTATCAAGGAGATAGAATTGTTTTAGAAGTGGAAAAAAAGAAGATAGAAAAATTTGAACATTTAGTTAAGTGAAAATATGTTGCTGTCATTGAATAGTGTGATTATTCCTTGTTGCAAATGTTCAAACTATTCTGTAAATAAGGCAATGAATAACATGTACGTTCCCGGCAGTGATCTCCTTTATGTGCTTAACTTTGCCAAGCTAATTTTTATGTTTACGGCAAGATCAAAGGTTCATTATTTTTTTTAAGCAAATGTACTTTTTTTCAATAAATGTTTTTCTTCATAACCTAAAAACTTTTTTGTGTGAATTCTCTGAATTTAACTTACTCATCTTTGTGGTAAATTATACTTAAAAGGTATGCACAAGTTATACACTTGAAAGCTATGGTATGCACATGTATTTTCATGACAGTCCTAACTTTTCATCCCATTCCCTTGCATGACGAATTTCTGAAGTAATCCATCTCATCTTGTTTTCTTTCCACCACAGCCAATATCTTTACAACTGCAAAAAGTAGTAGTAAGTAACTTACTGTATACAGTAAGTGATTTTTGTTTAGAGAATATCCAATTTTGAAAATTCTCCCTTAGGGATTCAGAATGTGGACAGCACATGGGCCTGCCATTTTGAGCTCAGACATTTGAACTCGTTAAAATTCTTCCAATACTTTACCTTAAAGAGCTGATAGTTTACAGAGCCATTCATTCGGGTTAGCTATCTGAAGGCTAAACGTAGCAATATTCATAAACAAAATCTTCTTTGGAGGAGAGAAGAGGAGGAAGCCAGCTGTGTCGGTAAGCAAAATGGGCTCTTAGCATTTAGTTCAACAAGTGCCCTTGAAGAGTTTGGCTTTGTTTCTTTCTATAAAGCCCCAGGTTCTAACCTCTATTAAGTGTTAACCTAACCTATGTGGATGTGAACCTCCCAGGGTCCTAAGGGGAGGGGCTAACTCAAGAGCCAATCATAGCAGCCTAAGTTCTGGTCATTCAGATGACATTTGATGACATCTGAAGCCCTATCGGAAGAGAAGATGGCCATTTGTGGAGGGCTCTCACTTGTGGTGGTGCTGAGGTGGAGACTCCAGGCAGCTGTAGTTAAGGGCCCTCCAGCTTGTAACCTGGATGCTGAGACTTTGTTAAACTCTAGTAACTGTATTGGGATTTGAATCAGACAAGGTCTATCTGTTGATGTTTGTAATTTGTATTTGCTCTGAAGTTCAGGGTGGTGGTTTTTTTCCCCTGAAATAAGTAAACTTGTAAACTAAGTGAATTTGTATGCTGAATTAAAGTACGCTTGTCAACCCCTTAAAATGTTGCTTTCCTTATTAAGGCAGATCAAAAGAACCTGGGCTTTTTGCAGTGTGTTGGCAGCTTTCAGGGTGCTGGTTGTAGGTGGATCTTACACCCACAGAGAAGCTGCTAGCTGGATTGCTGAAACACCAGCCTCTTGGAAAATTCTGATGGTTAATAGGATATTGTATGGGGTATGAAGCAAAAGGCATAAAAGCATTATTCAAACAAAAAGTGTTAAATTATTGGGACCTTGAGCCATCCCAAACAACCGTACAGGGTTCTTGTGCATGTCGACTGATTGGCCAATAAAAATGGTATTTTACGCTGGAATCAGAATACATGAAGGTGTAATCTTCCATCATGCCCCTGGGAGCCACAGAGTGACAGAACCCAGATTGATAATTGAGCATACTTAATCAATGTCTATAAACATGCCAGTGATTGCTAAGCCCTGGGAATACAGAATTTGGAGGCCAAAGTCTGACCCTACCCACAAGGAGCTCCCAATCTAAATTAGTGGAATTTAGTTGAAGCTGGGGAGCAGAATTGAGAGAGAAAATTCCAGGCACAAGGGACAGAGGGAGAGGGCACCCAGAGCTGATACAGGGGCATTCAGATAGGAAGGAGGTGTGTCCTTAAAACCCAAATCAAGAGTCAACAGCTGAGAGGTTGAGGAAAATGAGGCTTGTGAAAATCCAGTTATTCTCCCATCTCTGCATATAGACTTCAATATCTCCTTTCTAAAATAGGCTGCTTTCCCCTCCTATGACATTCACAGATGCCTCATGCCTCCCCACATAATTTAAGCATTGTTCCCAACATCCGTGTCCTAGGGCACTGCCCTGTGGGTGCTTGGGCTACGGGTACACAGAATGACCCCAACATTTGAGCAGCTTACATGCTAAAGGGGGATATAAGCATGTAAAATTGCATCCAGTATCAATATAAAAGTGCTAAGCACATGGAAATAAATGCATTCAAGGTCGTTTTAGAGGAGTGGGACCAGCAGCTGGGGAGTATCTATCAGGAAAGGCTTCATGCCAAGATATGAGGGGAAGGAGGATAAGGGAGATCATGGGCAGTAAGGAACAAGGCACACATGTTTGGCTGAACTGCCCCATGCTGGAAGGTCAGTAACGGCCAATGAGTTGGTGAAGGGTTCTAAAACCTTAAAAGAGTTTATCTTTCATCCTAGATGTAAATAGGTGACCACTGTAGTTGGGCATGTAAGAGAGTCATCAGATCTGTGCATAAGGAAAAATACTTTGGGAGAAATGTATACAATGATAATAGAGAAAAACACCTGAAAAGTCTTTGTAACTGACCAATGATAAACCCAGAGAACAAAGATAAAACTTGACAGATAGGCTTCCAACTGTTGGACACAGTCACCGGAGACAGAAGCACCAACATCGGGGTTTTTCAAAGCCAGGGGCTCCTCAAACGCTACCCAGAGTCTCTTCTGCCTACCAGGGGCAGCACTCTTCCCATGAGCGAGCCCAAAGCAAAGTTCTGACCTGAGACTATATATATACACGCTTCTCTGGGGTCAGAGGGCATCACAACCTTCCAGCTCCACCTGCTCTAACTGCTATTTCTACTCCACCCCCTCCTGTTCCACTCATGATGCAAGTTCCTCCCTCCACAGGCTTCATCTAACTTGGGCTTCCATGCGACTGAAGCAGGGCAATGGGCTTATTAAGGCGTGGGAAAGATCTTCCAATCGAACAAAAATACATTAACAATTATCGACCCGAAAGTTTGGTTAAAGGAGGCAAACAAGCTAGGTTTCACATACATCTATTATTTATTGCCTAAAAGCTAGAAGATACATGATCATGGAGTCAGAAGGAAACTTCTGACTGACTGACAAAAGAAGACGAAGGTATAAATATACTTTAGTACAATCCCAACTCCAGTTTATGTTCTCCATAGCATGAGAAAGAAAGTTTCTTAGTTGAATAAGTTGTAAATACAGTAAGACAAGACAATTGACAAAGTGGTTTCAGTTAGAAATTATGATTCCAAGATGTTTGTGTTTTGCCTGTACAAGCACATGCCCCGAGGATATCAAGATAAGAGAAATACCAGTATTCTGGTTACAGACATCCTGTCACCAACAGGAAAGACCTTACCTTGTCAATCTTATCTGGTCTTTGAAGTTGCTGACACAGGAAAGGGCATTTTTAGAGTAGAGCAAAGCAGTTTGGTTGACTAGTTCAGGCTTTGGATCTTATTGGGGCTCAAATAATCTGAAAGGATTGTCATTTCCTCCTTTTAGTCAAAGGTGAGCTAAAGTGACACCTGTAGACCAAGGAAGGTATAGGACTCTTCTTCAGGGAATGAGAAAGGAAGTTCTGAAATTCCTTCCTTTGTTGATCAGGGAGGTGAGTTAATCTCTGTGTCTGGAGTGGGTCCCATTGATCAAGGGTAAACAACCATTGACATCATTATTTTGTTTAACAAGGTGGAGGAACATTTATGGGTCAAAGTCAGCCCTAGTCAGATCCCTAGTAAGAGGAGAGCAGGTATACTAAGCACCCAGCAGCAGAAAGCAGAAGGGATCTGAGTAAGCTGCCCACCCCAGGGTAGAGGCTTCAGGTAGGGAGGGAGCTTGCTTTGCTTAGCTCAGCTGTGGTCTGGACTCTTGGGAAAGCTGTATGTCTGATGTTGTATTTTGGGGGGCCCTTCGGAAACCAGAGGGCAAGGTCTCCTATGGGATCAGATGTCCACTTGGAAACAAGGGCAATCTTTAGATGTGACAGATGGATCCAAGAGTCCATATCCCTAAGTTGGCAGCTGTGGGAGTGGTCAGACAGACCTGACTGGGCTCCCAGAAGACATATAATTTGATAATTTGAAACAATGCAACATAGCTACCATGGATAAAGGCACATAGAAATGGTTCTGTTTCCCAGCCATGCAGGGCTAGGTTCAAACAGTACAAGAAAGTCTTTTTCACAATTCACAAAATTGCATAATTGCATTGTCAGGTAAAGATTAGACTACTTAGATGGCTCACAATAGACTAGTTTTGAGAAGGGAGATTTACATGTCACATGTTTGTATTTACACATTAGGTAACCAAAAAGTTATACATGAACCATACAAAACAATGTAATTATTGCTAACAATGTTAACTAACATTAAATTCCTTATATCTCAGTTGCCTATTCCCAATGTCTATTTAAGCAGCACTTTTTGAATCCCAGATGCCTGATGTAGTTATCTGGTCCCTGGAGGACCTTTCTTTGACAATAGGCTTTATTCTTAGGACAATTCAAAAAGGGAATTCTGCTTCTCTGGTTCAGGTCTGGAAGTTCCCAGGTAAATGTGACAGTACAGATTATTAATGTACAATCACTTAAATTTGGTTCTCCATTTTTGAAACTTTAGAGAAGTTCAGTGTATATATCGTCTGCTGTTTCTATCCTGACCTAAATCTTGTACCTGGTATAAGAATCTTTTAACATGTGATGGTCCAACCATAAAATGAGCTCCCCTGCCTTTTAAAATTATCAGACAGCTACTTTAGTAAAGGAGAAATAATTTCATCTTTACCACTATCTTATCAAAATCCAAATTTAAGATCTATTTACCAAAGCCTAATAAATGTTGGAAGCCAACCACATAGATCTGTATATAATTCTTAGAGGAAACAATCTAGTCCTGTTACTTTCTCAAAATTTGTTATCCTTTTGAATTCAACATCTACCACATTACATCCTTGCCTTATTACTTTGTCTAATTATTTCTTCCTTTGGAGGATGTTATCTCTCTAGTATATTTATTCGACCATGAATATAGGTTATAGTTGTAAGCCATTCATTCTTAAATCCCATTATAGTAACTCAGGGATGTTCCAGTATCCATCTATTACCCCACAGATTTAGCATTGTACTTAAAATACTTCTTGATAATATAAACTTGCTATAGACGGAGGGACAATGTCGTATTTGTTACCAGAAGGAAAGAACACCCTTAGCTTGGTTTGATTCCAGGAACGAGTCATATCTCACAGCCAATCATATAGTCACTAGATGCCCAAAGCAGGGCTTAACAATAATCAGGTGCGGATTTTTTTTTCCAGAAAGGAAAAGGCCCAATTGGGAAATAGAGTCAGGAAGATCCTACCTAGGTGATGTCCAAGGCTGTCTTCAAAACTCTTCCCAGGCACAGACATCCACCTTTAGCAGTTCCCAGCCTGCAGCACATGCCATTCTACTCTTGGCTTTATGACAACTATCCCTGTAATCACAGCTTAAAATAATAGTAAACTGCAGTCCCATAAAGTCTTAAATAGCAAATCAATATGGGCTGGTATCCTTCAGATAGGGCCATCTCAAATTTGAGCAATTAAAAATCAAATCAAGTTACATAATTTTTCTGTCTTCTAAAAATACTTCCTCACACTCTGTCAACATACTTAGACCATCTGAAACTAATACAAAGGTATCCAGAGCAATTATCTAGGGACTGGAGGGGCTTGGATAACCCCCATTTGTCTCCAAAACTTTTCTTCTGCCTTTCATATTTCCAATCAAACCTTTATCTTTCCAAATCTACCAAACCTAGCAAGGCCATGTCCAAGGTCCTCTTCAAAACCTTTCCCAGGCACAGGCATCCACTTTTAGCAGTTCCAAGCCTGCAGTCCATGCCATTTTACTATCGACTTCATGACACCTATCCCTGTAATCAGAGCTTAAAACAATTGTAAATTGCAGTCCCATAAAGTCTTAAATAGCAAATAAATATGGGCTGGTATCCTTCACTTAGGACCATCTCAAATTTAATTAAGCTATTAATTATCAAATCAAGTTACATAAATTTTCTGTCTTCTAAAACACTTCCTCACACTCTCTCAATATACTTGAATAACTATCTAGGCACAGGAGGGATGTGGATAACCTGCATTTGTCCCCAAACCTTATCTGCCTTAAAGGAAAAAAGTTCCTGACTTTGATGTCACAACTGAATAGATGCACATCTTTGTTTCTCAAGCTTATTTGCCTTTCTCCATTTATACTCAGTCTGGGAGAAAGAGATACTTCAGGAATTCAATCTTTTACATAGGATAAGTTCAAACACTAATTTTTACTCTTGCTTAAGCCATGGAATAGTTACAAATTCAGATCAAGAGAGCAAGATCTCTTCTGCTTTATAGCTTATTACATTAATTCAGCAATAAATTGTTTTGAAAATGTAGGCCTTCTAAAAATCACAAAAGACATTTTTCAAACTATTTCTCCTAAAGATATTTCCCCTTCTTAAAAAAAGTTTAAAATTTATCCTGATATTTAGAAGAATAGTCCCTAAACTTTCATGAAGAAAATCAGTTGGACAGCTCTAAAATGATATGTGACTCTCTCCTTTTTTTTTCATCTTTTTTTTAATAGGTGTAGAATGATTTTTTTT